>PVIU01024577.1:0-25312 GCA_004026605.1 Ondatra zibethicus
AAAGGAAAAAAAATTTTTTTTTATCTTTAATTATGTTCTTGAATGGAAAAAATAAAACAAAACAATGTATGGAAAAATAAATAAATAAAAAAAAAAAGAGGAAAGAAATTTTGAAAAAACTGTTATACCCTATCTTGACAAGGTTTGGCAGTCTTTTTACTTGTATCATGCTTGTCCAGTCTGGACACCATGCATTTTGTAAGTGGTTGAGGCAGGGGCAGTTTTTTGCCCAAAGGCCAGTTTTTTTGAATGCACTCCTTCCTAGGCCAGGAGGGATGGGGGTGGGCCTTGGACTTCCAACAGGGCAGGGCACCATGCCCTCTTTCAAGGAAGAAGGGGGAGGGAGGAGGGGTGGGGGGTAGTGGGAGGGGACCGGGAGAAGGGGAAGAAAGGAAAAAAAAAATTTTTTTTTTTTTTTATCTTTAATTATGTTCTTGAATGGAAAAAATAAAACAAAACAATGTATGGAAGAAAAAAAAAAAAAAGAATTTCAACTAACACTTATCCCCCTTTCCATCTTTAAAACAGGAGTCTTAAATCAGATCTTACTGTCACCTTCACAACTGAATCACCAAATACAGCTCTAGGACCCCCATTTTCTCTGTTCCCCTTCCTTCCCCAGTCTCTATCCACCATACATTTGGAGTGCTACAGGGAAACCTGATCATCACTTACCCTGCATGGTTTCCTGTCACTAAAACTATGTAATCTCTCTTCCTTCCTGCTGATAGAACCCAATTTTGTCTGGAGAAATAATCATCCCTAAACATTTCTTTGCCATCACTTTCTACACTAACCCTTTTCATCTTGAAAATAAGTTATGACAGATTTGGCTTTCTTTCTTTCTTTCTGGGTCCTCACAGAGTAGAACTGACTACTCAACACTCTTCTTTTTGGCCGAGAAGATAAATAAATTCTACTTTGAAGACTTAGATGTTACTTTCTATGAAGAAAACAGAAATATCAAAGAAAAACAGACTCTAGTGTTTTAAAACTCTGCTCCCTTATTTTTGTAACACAATTCTTTGCCTTATAATTTCCAACCACTTTTATACAAGTGGTTTTCTCTCCTTCCCATGTAGTACTTCAGTATTGGTGTGCACCTTTCAGTTTCCCTGCACAGTTCATTACTGTTACATCTCCAAACAACAAAGATCAATAAATGGTATCCCATTTTCTAAAACCAACAATCTACATTGCCAGGAACTCCACATGGATGTCTTGTAGGCATTTGCTATGCTAACATTATTCCTCCCGTCCACTGTTGTGCACAGGTGCAGGGCCCCGTCTCACTGCTTACTCACTGAGGAACTGTCAGTTGACTCACTCTTTTCTTCACGTTTCTGCTTCTTGCTCTTCTTTTTCTTCTCTTTCTTCACTCTTTTTGAATGCTTTTCCTTTTTCTTTTTCTTCACAGAGTGTTCCTAATAATTTTGAACAAGTATAAACAGAATTTAATCTTACCTAATTTTAACAGGCATTTTGAGTGGAACGAAAAATCCATGCTACAAAAAACTTTACATCTTTTATGAAAAGAAACAAAAATCATGACTATCCATAAAAAAATTCTCTAAAAAACTTCCCTAAACTTTCTATAAGATGACCACTACTAATCAAAGTAGTAGCTCAGATTTCTTACCAGAGAAGAAATGAAAAAAGTTTTGGTTAAGTTATTTGTATGTGACAGGTATTATCAAATAAATATAGATATATACATACAACCATTAAGTCTTAGTGAAAGGCAGTGCAGGACCAGGACCACAGAAACTAATAAATATTAACATTTAAAATTTTCTAAAAAGACTTTTAATATTCTTACAAGAAAAAAAGTGAGTAGATGAAGGGTATATAACTTCAATTAAATCTTTCCATAATGTATACGAAGATTAAAATACCAGTGTCCTCTGTAAATATAAACAATAAACATCTGCCAATTAAAAATAAAACAAACAAACAATAAATAAATAATGTCCTCTGTAAATATAAACAATAAACATCTGCCAATTAAAAATAAAACAAACAAACAATAAATAAATAATCTTACAACAATTGTGGGGGCACATGCCAGAAGGCAAACTTTTAAAACTTTGTAAAGGGAGAAAAGGAGACTGGATAAGAATAAATAAAATAATTAATTAAATAAAAATAAAGACATGAATCTTAAAACATGTACTTTCAGATCTAGAAGCTTCCTACAAATAGTCCACAGATTTATAACTAAATCTATCAGCCAATGCAAGTAACAAAATCTTTTCATATCATCATGAATTTGTGGTGAAGACAGACATTTTGTGGTCTAACGAGATAAATTTCAATAATGCTAACCACCTGATAGTTAACATATTACTGACAATCTGAGTTCAATCCCCAGAAGACACAAGGTAGGAAAGAACTGACTCAGGCAAGTTGTCCTTTGACATGCACACATATACCATTACACACACACACACACACACACACACGAGAGAGAGAGAGAATACATAAAGAAAAAACTGCTCCTCAATATTAACTTGAAACATACTTTAAAAAGAAAAAACATAAGGTAGGCATAGTGGCACATGCCTTTAATCCCAACACTTGGTAGACAGCAGCAGGCTGATTTCTGTGCTTTTGAGGCCAGCCTAGTCGACATAATAAGTTCTAGACCAACCAGGGCTACAAAGAAAGACCCTTCCTAAAAACACAAATCAAGAAAGTCCTATTATTACATCAAGCACAGGTGGTAATATTCACCTGTGAGAACTGTTCAATTTGGTCATTCACATCAGGTAACATCCATGTATCTTCACCTCGAAATTGCCTAAGTTCTTTGCACCTTTGTTCCTTTTTGAAATTACTTTTAGCCTACAAGGAAAGAATACAAAGGATAAGGTGACAATTGATAGATCCACTTTCATATATAAAAAGAAAAATTGGTAGCACTTTCATATAAAGATTTCTAATGAATAAATGGTCTATTTTTAGAATAAATTTGTTTCTACTAGGATAAAAAAAGATTTTTTTTTAAAACCTAACAATAGCTTTTCTTTGGGACTACCAACCTTCAGTAAATCATGGTACAAATCACACACAATATCCTGCCCAGGTCTAACCTATGTCCTCCTTTCTCCCTGTCACAAATATGACTTGGAATCACTTTAAACTTCATCATTCCTGGGGCTAGTTATTTAGAAAGTTATGAAACTGAATTTTTTCATGCCTTTAATAGGCAATATCTGTATCCCAACACTTTGTTTCAGGAAAAAAAAAATTATCTTCTTAGAAAGAAAGGATCTGCCAGGTGGTGGTGGCACACACCTTTAATCCCAGCACTCCTGAGGCGGACACAAGCAGACACCTGTGAGTTCAAGGCAGCCTGGTCAACAGAGCAAGTTCCAGGACAGGCTCCACGGTTACAGTGAAACCCTGTCTAAAAAAACCAAAAAAATAGCCGGGCGGTGGTGGTGCACGCCTTTAATCCTAGCACCCGGGAGGCAAATGCAAGGGGATCTCTGTGAGTTCAAGGCCAGCCTGGTGCTAGTTCCAGGACAGGCTCCAAAGCTACAGAGAAACCCTGTCTCGAAAAAAAAAAAATAAAATAAAAAATAAAAAATGAAAAATAAAGCAAAAAAGAAAGGATCCTGGAGAGATGGCTCAGAGTTTAAGAGCACTGACTGCTCTTCCAGAGGTCCTGAGTTCAATTCCCAGCGACCACATGGTGGCTCACAGCTGTCTGTAATGAGATCTGGTGCCCTCATCTGGCCAGCAAGCATACATACAGACAGAACACTGTATACATAATAAATAGAAGAAGAAGAAGAAGAAGAAGAAGAAGAAGAAGAAGAAGAAGAAGAAGAAGAAGAAGAAGAAGAAGAAGAAGAAGAAGAAGAAGAAGAAGAAGAAAGGATCATACTGCTTGTTTCTAGTCAGTGGTCAACAACAGTCAAACAATGCAAGGTTTTCTCACGTAGTTTCTTTTGCTTTCTCATCCACCTCTCAAATGTCAAAGCTGAGATTGATCATAAAGTAGATACCAATAAAACTCATCACAGCTTACACAGAATTTCCTACCAAAACTGCTGGAAATACCAGACCAACAATAATGAAGAACATTATTATAGCTATTTTGAGATCAATGAATAATCACAACGGTTTACCTATCTAAAACTAGCTGCTCACTCATTCCCTTACAATGTGACTTGAAGAGTCATTCTTCCCGTCTTTTCTATTTCTTTTCTACTATTTTTATATACATTTAAACTCATTAAAAACTCTTTCACCTTAAACCCACCCCACTCAAAAAAATCATTACCAAATATTCTGTTCTTCAACTACATATTTGCACTTTTCGCTGTCACAATCAGGAATAACTCGTCAGATAACTCAATAGTTTACTTCTTCCATTTTTATAAATTCCATACATTTCACAATTAATGAGAATTCTCTTTCTCAAACTTTTGGGGGAGACATATATTCTGAGTCTGTTAAATTAAACTGTTTCAATCAGGAAAGGCTGGCCTAAGTCTGGGGTTGAAAGAACGACAATAAGACAGAGGGTTGGAGGAATCACCAGTGTATTCAGATGATCTACTTCCAAAACAGCCGCTGCCATGACTCAGGCTGCGACATAACTGGTGGAGTCGTCAGATGTAACACACTACATAAAAACCGAGAAACCCAGGCGGCAGAAATGTCAAGAACAGATGGCTTGCTCTAAGCTAAGGAAACTGGGAGGAAACCAATCGCATCTCTCCGCAAAGAAAATGAGCAAATGGAACCGGCCAGAGCATTCAGAAGACACTGCATTGGAAAGAGACACAGTCACACAGGGCGAGATGTCGAAGTAACGAGAGGAGTAGGTGAGCTGCCTCCCAGGAGTCTCAAGTCCTACAACTCTAAATAACTTTCCGAGATCTGTCTAAAATAAAAAACGAAAGTATTTCAAGAACTAGAGACAGATTCTCTGGGAGTGCTGGCCTAGCATGTAGGAAGTGCTCAGCGCAAGCACTAGTTTTAAAAGGAAGAAAGAAAGCCCTGGAAAGCGGAGGTACCTGGCGTAACACTTCGGCCCTGGCAAGTCGGGTCTGTTCTTTTCGGTCTTCGATACTCTGAGCACTTTCAAACCTTCCACCGAACGCCGCCATGGTTATGACTGTCGTAAAGTAGGGACGCCGTCAGGAGACCTCAGTTTGCGACTGTCGTAATTCACAACCCAAATCCAGATTTCATAGTAGCAGGTCAGGGCGTTACTATGCCAACGGAGCAGGCGCAGATTCAGAAAGTGGAAGCCTGCTGGAGGACTGACATTTTAGGTGAACTGGATTCGCTAAACGCTGAGTTAATATCAACAGGCGTTATTAACCATCCTGCGCTATATTAACTCCTTTCTTGCCTAGACTCTTAAAAGAATTCAAACCTCAACAGTCCTTTCTGACTTCCTGTGATGGTGCACCAAGCTAAAGGGAAGATGATCAGAAAGGAGAACATAGGGGAAAAGGAAATAGAAAAAAAAAAAACTGCTTTTAAAATTTAGTAATTTTTGTTGAACGCTGTCTAAATATACTGAAAACCGAGTTCGGAGAGATGGGTCAGTGTTTTCAGGTGCTAACTGCAAAGGACTGAAGTTGAGATACAGAATACAAAAGGAGATTCACAACTATCTGTTGCTCTATTTCCAGGGGACCCAACATCCTCTTCTGGACTCCACAGGCACTGCACCTTTGTGGTGCACTTTACGTACAGGCAGAGGAAACACTCATATATATTTAAATCTATGGAGGTTGAAACTTAGTGTTGCACAAGCCTGACTACAGGAAGAGTTCTCATCACCCTGAGAAAAGATGCATTGGGTGTAAGATTATCTCTCATAAAGAAAACAGGAACTTCTTTATTGTGTTTCTTGCGTCTTGCATAAATAAGTCTCTGTATCAAAATACTAGTCCTTATCTATACTTCATTTGATTGGTTCACAGGATAGGAAAACTGAAACGAACCATTTCTCCTTTTACCTCTGGCAGCTAAGCAGAATTTAAAATGTCCAAACCCCTTCCCCTCCCCAAGTACTATTGTTAGATTTGATTCATTATGCTTGGGAGCCTTCACCCTTAAAAATACACCTGTGTATCTGAATCAAGAGTAACCAGTCAGGATAGTTGATTGGAAGGGCTGTTGCACCTGCTCACCCAATACCAAAGGCACCTAGAATGGCATGCTATGAAACTCTATTAGTCAGTCTGGTGGTTTTCAGTAATCTGCTTTCTCTGTTAAGTCAGAAGTGCTCTGAAAGTTCATATTGTTGTTAAGGAGAAATACCAATGAGCTTTGGCACTGAAGAGTGACAGGAAATGAAAATGTCAGGAAACTGAAAACTATATTTCGAAAATTTCCCTACTTTCCTTCCCTGTTACCCATGAAATTATTTATAAAGGGTGGTAACCCAAGGCCTGGTTCCACAAGGGGTCCACCCGAGGCCTCATCTGGTCCCCTTGGTGGGAGACCCCTGAGGGTGAGAAACAGACAGATACACCATGCAGAGAGATGGGATATAGAGTTTATTTAGTGTGTTATAGAAGGGGAAGAAATGGAGAGAAGAGAGAGAGGCAGAAGCTGCTTCTCCAGAAGACAGGCAGACATAGAAAGAGTGGGCACCAGCTGGGGAGAAGGCAGGAGATTGCTGAAGAGGGGATCAGAGCTTGTCTCTTAAAGGGATAGTGTACTTAGGTGACAGACCAGGCCAAGAGATTACAACAACCCATCCCAAAATGCACTAGTTATGCAAGACCAGACTGATATTGTTACAGCTAAGACAGAGGTGCCTGACTCTGCCTAGTTGCCTGTATCTCCATTAATTCCACAGGGTTTGCCCTGCTCCAACTCTGTAAAGAAAAACACAGGTAAGGCCTAAACCCTGTTCCTTGTTCTCTTTAGGGGACAGTCTAGGCAGGCTCATAAATGTTGAATTCTGTCCTTCTCGTTAGTCATAGAGATGAGCCATTCATAGGAGCCACCCTGTAGCTATGCTTTCACTACCTCTTCTGCCTGAACTTCCCTCCATTCTCTCCCTCTTTCCTTCTTTCTTTCTTTCTCTTTCCCCTCACTTACTTCCATTGCTGGGCCTCCTTCCAGTTTTTATTCCTAAGGCCTTTGCATGCCATTCATATCCCAGGTCAAACAAATATCCCTTTCCCTGATCACAAAGTCTAGTGTTCACATCTTCATACTACTCCCCAGATATTTTCACATCATGATTTAATGCTGCTATAGCCCTCTATCTCTACTTGAAGTTGTTTTTACTGCCCATTTTCTTGTTTCCTGGATAACCCCCTGGATACCTACCACATGTGAGTTCAAGATCTTGGGTGAATGGTTGAATTTACCTAAATAAACTGCATACATCTACTTATAATTTTGAGTTTCTTTCATATTCTGCGTAATTCTTGCAAGACCTAAAAAGTATTAATATAGAATCTATACTATAAAACAAAGTCTGTGGATGAAGAAATGGCTCAGTAGTTAAGAGGTTCTGTTCATGTTGAGGCCCCACACTGGGTTCCCAGCACCTACACAGGCCACAAAAATCTGTAACTCTAGTTTCATGGGATCAGATGCCCTCTTCTCATCTGTGGGCACTGCTTGCATACAGTATACTTACATAGAGTTAAAACATTCATACAGATAAAAGAAAAATAAATTAATTAAGAAAGTTTTAATCCTTGCCAAATTAGACAACCTGTTTGAAAACAATTATTTATGTGAAACGATGTTTTGGAGACGTTAAATTCTGTCATGTGTAATACAAATGTCAAACACAATAAAGATAATCTACAAAATTGCCCATAAAGGTATATGGGTGTTTGGAAACAACATTATTATATAGTAACATGCATAAATTAACATGCAAAGTATAGAAGGATACTCAATTTCACTAGAAGAGAGAAAGACACACACACACACACACACACACACAGAGAGAGAGAGAGAGAGAGAATTACTTTGAGGCTGAAATAGACCAAGTGAGGATGACTGTAGTCAGAGACTGTTCATTTGTTTCTGAGCAGCCCAGACCTGAAATAACCACTCAGAAACTTCATTAATTACAACACTGCTTGGTATATGACTCTAGCATATTCCTGGCAAGATCTTACATCTTAAATTAACCCATTTCTATTATTTTATATTTTACCATGAGGCTCATGGCCTAGCGGCAAGATTCCACCTGGTGACTCGCGTCTTTCTCCTCTGGCCGCTACATGGCTTTTTCCTAACCCCGCTTTCTCCCAGCATTCAGGTTAGTTCTCCTGCCTAGCTCTACTCTGCCCTATCACAAGTCAAAGCAGACTCTTTATTCATTAAGCAATAAAAGCAGCACATATCCAGAAGGATTTCCCACATCAGATGACCATATGTCCTAGATCACATGAATCCATCTGATCTTGTTTCCCTGACTGTTATCAACAATTCCTTATTTAGCTTTTGAAAGGGTCACAGTTTAGATCACAGATCACATGGCTACCCTAAGAGTAATCCTATGTTAATTCCTTTCCAGCACATAGTTGGTTGTCTTTAGGTGGTCAAGAGCCAAGAAAGACCAAGAATCTTTTCTGACAATATGATGTAGCCAATAACAGAGATCTGAAAATCTGTTTCCCAGCGACAAATTCTATGATAATTTCTGAGATAATAGTGATGCATTCAGTGCACAATTTCTAAAGACAGATTTGTTAGGTTAAAAATTTCTGCCACTTATTCTGTCACTTTACATAATCTACTTCTGTTGGTTTCTTAACTGTAAAGTGGTAACAACACTGTATGCCTCTAACTTCTGAGAATCTAATGAGATAGAGGATTTGGAGCTTCCAAACTGAGTGCTAAATTCAGGGTAGTAATATTCAGAGTTTGATATTATCTCCTAGTTAGTGACATGAGGTCGTATGTCCTAGTCACCTTGGTCAATTTGATACGCCTAAGGTCATCTTAGAGGACAGCCTTGACTGAGGGAGTGTCTGGATCAAATTGCCTAGTGCGCAGGGGTAGGAAGAGCATCCTTGGTTAGTAAGTGATGTAGAGGGATCCAGCCCACTTTGGGTGCTATCATTCCTTGTCCAAGTGATCTTGGACTATGTAACAATTATGAGCAAGTAAGCCAAGGAACAAAGAAGCAACACTCCTCCATGTTTTCTGCTTCAAGTTCCTGTTCTGACTTCCCTCAATAATGGAAATATAAACCAGATAAATCCTTTCCTCTTTTAAGTTGCTTTTAGTCATGGTCTTTCTCGCAGCACTAGAATGAAACTAGAACACCATGCTACACTACCTTTTTTCTCTTCAATCTTTTTGGCATTGCCGTGAGAACACATTCTGCTCCTCCAGCCAATAGACTTTAAGATACCAGCCCACTTGAGCATGGTCTCTGATACTCTAAAAGCAGTTTTAAAGTGTGCGCCCACTCTCTTGCTTCTGGTTCCTGTTTCCGGCTGCTAGACTCTGTTCCTGTTCACACAGAGGACTGTTACCTAGGACAGTGATATGTAAGTTTTTCCCTTAAATAAATAACCCTTTTATTAATTATAATTCTGAACTGGTGTGGGGTTATTTTGTGACTTCCATCATCATGGCATGAGTGCCTTCTATATTCATTGCATTCTCATTACAAGTTCTGTGGGAAACAAGAAAAGCATTTCTTAGTAGGTTCTTAACATTGGAACAGATCACTAATTTTCTCAGAGCATCAAAGTAGTTTGTATTCAGTTGTAATCTTCTCTACAAATCACCACCATGTTTTGTGTTCCACATTAGGTAAGTAAAGTGACAAACAGAATTTTAAATTTTAAGGTAGACATGACACCATGGAGAACATTTACATTATCATCAATGAGTATAATCATGGAAAATATTCCCTCACCTTCTGACTCCTGTAAAGACTGACCTCCACTGTGTTCAAATCTATCCAACATGTAAACCAAAGTCTATAAATTCCAATGGCACTTTGTCTCACATAAACTCTAAATGTCACAATAATAGGGAATTTACTTAAGTCTTTGCAGTTATTTAAAGTATTCTAAAACTCCCTCCTTTTATATTTTTTATTCATTGTATAATGAAGGTTTTCCCATTCCCAAGTTGAAAAACTATGGTTCAGAAAATATATGAAAGTTTCTTTCCTTAAAATCACACTGTTGGTAAAGTTTTTTTTCCATGCCTGGATCTCTTGACCCATATAAAGGTGTTTGGGGGTGATTTTTAAAAGAACAGAATCAAACTCCCTTTCTTCATTAGAGTACACATTAATCACCTAGAGAGCTTGTAAAATGCATCTATAAGTGTTCGCTAAGCTATCTAGACAGTCCTAGAAATGTACACTTCTATCAGGTAGTGTCAGGTAACTATGCAGGTACTGAGCAGTCAGAGTTTGAGAAACACCACTCAAGGTGATGGTACACTATATGGAGATTATAGGGAAAACTCCAAAGGGCTATTTTATTCATGTAATATGGTAATTTAAAAATAATTAAAAATAAGTAGAGATAATAGCCCTAAACACAAGAATATTTTCTCTGTAATGGTGACAGTTAAACTCTTCAAAGTTGCATCTGTTGTTTTCCTGAACAGTAGTGGGATGTCTGCTGTGTGAATTCAAAACTCCCCCTTCTTAGATAAAACAGGTGTGTTATTTCTCACTTGTAGCATTTCCTAATTCAGATGTGCTTTAAAGGAACTCCTTTAAAGTTGAAGTATTTCATGCCAAATTTTTCTCAAGAAACTGGGTTGGCATTTTGCTGACAAGGACAATGTTCTAAGGCCACCTAAGAAAGGAAATTCTATATCCAAGTTAGAAAAGGACCTCTTACTTCTACCTGAAAAGTCTTTGGTCTTTTAAATAAGATAAAATTTCACAATTTGGAAGTCTGAAGAGAACATATTTGTGTTCCTGCAGTAAATCTGCCAATTAGCATACACTTTTGTATATAGGCCAATTAAAGTGACAGTGTCTTGGATTATATTTGAACTTTGTGTAGTAAAAGAAAACTGTGCCAGTCTACTTCTTAAGCATATTGTGGTGGCTTAAATAAGTTATTGCCATCATTATGAGCTTGCATGTTGTTAATTTTGAGATTTGGTGATTTATATAAATGTCTTATTTCTCTTAACAGATTTTTCCTGGTTCAAATTAAACTTCTCAAAGAACCAATTTATTTAATTTGAACCTCACAGATTGATAGATTAGCTCAGTAGTCAGAATGTTTTCCATAAAATACTTTTGAAATTATAGACTGAGTAGTCTTTGTGGCAGCTGCTCAGCCCTGCTGGTTTATGTGAGCCACTTGAGGGTGCTGAGTAAAGGACTGAGGTTGATTGAGCTTTTACTTAAATCATACACATTAAACTGTAGTGTGTTTATTTTCCCATAAGATAGGATTTCATGTGTCCTTGCCTGATTTTGAATTATCTATGAATATGAGGATGTTCTTCCAATTGTGATCGTCTATATAGTCTCCTCTCCCAAGTTCTGGGATTACGGCAGTCTAATGCCATGTCCATTTATGCTGTGCTGGGAGTAGAACCCATCCATAATTTCCTGAATGCTAGGCAAGCACTCTATTAACTGAGTTTTCCCAGCCCTGGACAATAGTTTTTCTTATCTGAAGGTTCTGATATCTGTATATGTGAGCTATTTGTCACAAAACCTGTAAAATATGCCTAATATTAAAAAACTAAATTGAATGTATTATGAAATAATCACTATTTCATTTGGAAAACCATTTTTACATATAGATAATTTTCACTTTTGTATTATTGGTTAAAATGGTAACCATTTTTCAAGTTCCTAAACAAAAGACAGGACTCCATGATTCTAAGAGTGATGATAATTCACTGAATGCTATAAGCACATTTTTCATTCTGAGGCTTAGAGTAAAATTTATGGTTTAACATCTTTATTATAAAAAAAGATCAAAAAATTAGTTGAAAATTCTCACAAGTATGCATTTATTTCATGTGGTTAATGTCACCAAATCATGGAGTAATTCACACTGTTATTTCAATGCCATTTTTGAAAATTTTTGAAACATTCATGTTCTAAAAATATTTTGCTTAATGATACTTTGGCTAAATTACTGTGACTAAACTGCTATTTGTCTTTCTATATTTATTCATTTTAAGCAAGCTTTTTCTCTTGTCTGTAATAAAAAATTATTATGGAAGTTGTAATTATTGTAGAGAGAATGTAAAACTATTCATTGTACACAGAATCAAGTCAGTCAATAAACCGTCCTACTGTGCTAGCCTCAAAACAAATGTTGGGAAAAGAAACATAATCAGTTCACTTAGGTTATTAGGTGGAAAGATCTATGATGATGTAAAGATGTTTCAAAGAATTTGTTTTTATAAATCTACAGGGAGGCTAAGCAGTGGTGGCACACGCCTTTAATCTCAGCACTCGGGAGGCAGAGGCAGACGGATCTCTGTGAGTTTGAAGCCAGGATGGTCTACAAGAGCTAGTTCCAGGATATCTCCAAAACTACAGAGAAACCCTGTCTAGAAAAACAAAACAAAACAAAAGAAAATCTTCATGGAGGTTTTTACGTTTTCTTGAATTTTTTTCTTCCTCCTGATCACTTACATCTTAGCAAGTGGCCAATCATGACTTAAAAGACTTATTATGAATAAATGATTAAGACACAGATAAAATATTAATATCTACTGTTTACTACCATATTATTCAAAAGGCAAGTAACCATATATACTGCCTTGCTTGAAAAAGTGTTTGACAAAATAAGCAATAGTCATTTATAAATTTTCTTGTTCTAAAGAAATCAGTTATGTTCTATAGATAAAAATTATGTAAATGTTTTTTCTATTAAAAATGGCCCCATAACCTCATATATTTGAATGCTTAGTCATCAGGGAAAGATGCTGTTTGAAAGGACTTAAGAATTAGGAGGAATGGCCCTATTGGAATTGGGTTGGCCTTGCTTTAGGAAGTGTATCCCTGGGGGTGGCCTTTGAGGCTTCAGAAGCCAATGTCAGACCTAGTGCAGTGTTATCTTATTTGTGTTTTAATAAATACAGCTTGCCTGATGATCAGAGTGCAAAACTAAGCTACTAGAGGCCAGGAAGTGGTAGCACACACCTTTAATCCCTGGACTCAAGACCACCCTGGGCATCACGAGATTGAATCTATCTAAAAAGAGAAACAGAACTTACAGGAAAGTGCTCCCAGTACTCGGGAGTCAGACACCTTTAATCCCAGCACTAGGGAGGTGGAGAGAGGAGTGATATGGTTTGGGGAGAGGGGTATATATGGCAGGAGGATACAAGAGCTCATTGCAGTCTGAGATTTGGTGGAGAGCATTGCAGTCTGCAGTCACACTGAAGACAGGATCACACCTTTGCCTGACTGAGCCTTGGTAGAGGTAAGAACCCTCTAGTAGCTTGACTCCTTTGCTTTTCTGATGTCCAGTTTGAACCCCAATATCTGTCTCTGGGTTTTCATTATTTGTGCTACAGCCTAGTCTTTCTCTGTCTGCAGATCATGATGTAGCTCTCAGCTACTACGCCAGTGCCAAGCATTATACCCTATTTCCTTTCAAGAATAATGGACTAATGCTTTGAGTGTTCTATCTACATGTATACCTTTATCCCAGAAGAGGGCATCAGATTCCACTATACATGGTTGTGAGCCACCATATGGTTGCTGGGAATTGAACTCAGGACCTCTGGAAGAGCAGTCAGTGGTCTTAACCACTAAGCTATCTCTAATGCTTTAAAACTGTGTGCAGCTTCCAATTAAATATCTTCTTTTAGACGAATTGCCTGGGTCATAATATCTCTTCACAGCACTATACTGGTGACCTAAGCAACGTATAAAGAAAGTTGTTGTGTAACTGGTGGCACACAGATTTTTCATATAGGAAATCTGCACTCACATATGTAACATTCTGCGAAGAGAGGACCAAACACTACACCATCCAAGGCTTTGTGTCTAGTTTAAAGTGAATGTTAAATTAGAGCATAGTCTCAATTACCTTTTCTACTGCTATATTAATTTATTTTCTTGTTTCAAATTCACATTCTTTCACTTTCTATTTAAGCCAACAGTTATAGCTCCAATAACAGCAGCAAGGGAATGAGTTGTTATTTACAGGATACATTGCTAAGAATTAGAAGTTACTCACAGAATTCAATCAAGGTCAGAGATCTTTAGATTCTATACAACTCACTTTGACAGCATTTGGCAGAAAATCAGAAAGCAGTGAGGCTTGAGGCAGGAGGAAAATGATGAGAAATATTTGGGAACAGCTATCAGAAAAACTTTGTGAACAGTACAAGCAAAATACAATCAATCCATAGTCTGAAATTCTGATGTGCAGACTGTATGTGGTACAGCATTTACGAAAGGGAGTAATCAATAAAGTCTGAAGGGTCTTAAGGGAGACATTTGAATACCTATCTGTGAGAGTGGACCCTCTGAGAGGTCTTCTGAGCTATTACTGTTTCTAAGTAAAACATAATGTAGAGATTTATGCTTTGGGTTAAAGTACAGATCAAGAATCTAAAACCAAGGTTGCTGCTAAAAATAGAACTAATTAAAGATGTTAAGCTACTGAAAAGATACAATATTTATTATATAGAGCAACCTAAAGGAAAATTAGTTAAAAATATATTTTGATAGTTATTTTAGCAACATACTAGGTAAAGGTTATTGTTTGCTCAAAAAATTAGCCCATATCTAAAATAGTAGCTACATAAGAGTCATGACATGGCTGCATTTTTTGATAATTCTTCAAGATTCATCTACTTTCTATATTGTACAAAAAGAAGAGCTGAAATGGGGTATGGTAGAAACCACTATCCCAGACTCAAAGAAAATAGACCCCTGCAACGCTAAAGGTGGTGCTAATCTCTACAACCTTTGCAGGCATGTGATCTTGGCTTTGCCTTATTACTTTCCATTAGGAAGCTTGTCCCAGAGGCTTCCAGATGTCATTTCTTAAATAGCAACTTAGGACACGCCATAGTTCAGAGAACCAGTGCCAGTTGTTGAGTATTTCCATGCCAATTGTATGTCCTAGAACTGGGGGAGATAACCACGGTATGGATTGAAGAATCCACTAGACCCACTGTGAGAGGCTCTGAGCTAAGCTCCATTGATGATCTACTATCCTTAAGCCTATATTCTAATTACTGATGGTGACATTTTGAGTCTCTTGAAATGAGTTCCAGTTCAGAACTGGTATCTAGTCATGGCCAAATGTCTGATTACTTCTTTGTACATAATCCAATTACCCTACCTGAAAGTTATAGTCTATTTTCAGAATTGTGTAAGAAAGATTAATTGGGTAGGTATTAGGCAATGTAGCAGGTTCCTTCCTTAAAGAAATCCAGCCTTGTCCTCACTCAAAGTTTTGGATCTACAGACTGGCTCTAGGACCTAAGTCACTGTTTAGGTGATATTAGTTAGACTTGATTAGAATCTTTCTGCTTCATACAAATCAAGCAAAAATTTAGTATATTCTCATCTAATTATTTTGTAAAGACACTAGCATGAACTAGAAATGTGAACTAGAAAAAAATCCACAAGGACATCTTTGTATCTATGGCTATTGGATCTTCTGGTGCTAACTCTGGTACTACTGGAAATCTTATGAACATAAGCATGGGAAGGTCACATCCATTAACTTTGTAGACGATGATAGATAAATGAACATTATACATATATTCCTGCATCAAATGTTACATATTCACAAGGCATCTATAGCTTATTCAGGAAACAACAAGTGAAGAGGATCTTCATTAATTCAACAGAATTCTCTCACCATTAACATTTTAGATAGCTTTCTGTGCTTTCTTTTATAGAATGCTTCATGGTTTTGAACATCATCTTTGCTCTAGGGCTATGATAATCTTTACTGTATTGTTTCAATTTTAGCACATCTTTTGTTATTTCAAATCCAGCACATCTTTTATTTTCTAAAAATCCTCATTTTCCTTTCTAGAGACTAAAAGACGGAGTAGACATTCTTTAAGATGCTTGTTACACATTTCTTACTAATTAATCAAACCTTCACTTGCTTTTTTTTTAAAAGGTGAAGATTTTGTGGTTTGAAATGACATTTTATATTTGTTTTTTGTCATTCACACATATTTTTTCGTTTGTTTGTATAAAGGTTTGGGAACCTATAAATAGAACCACATCATATAGGGAAGCAAGAAAATTTGGAGCAACCTTTCCTTGTCACTACTTTTCCCCTCTTCTTTCTTCCAGAGGGCATTCAATGGTTATGCCCAACATGTCTGGCTTTTCCTAAGGAATTATCTTATCTTTATGGTTTACTAAAGCTAAAGCCACATCAGTTACTTGTTATCCTGCTGCCTACATGATTTGGAGTCCTCTAGTGTGTGTGTGCCTGCATCAGTCTGATGGTCCCTAAAGGGATTTTGTGATTACAATTGTTGCAGTGTGTTCTGCTTACTCCTATTTTATATAGACTGCATATCCTAACTGCTCAACAGTGGAAGGAATATCTAAACTTAAAGCAACTGCTGGGGTTGTTGGGAGATACATTATCTAGAAGATTAACCTGGGGCAGCACCATAGGAGACCCATGCCTGGTATCACAGAAGAGGAAAAAGAAAGGATAAATCAAAATTGCATTTGGATTGAAGAATGGCAGCCCTAGGAAACAGACTGTACAGAACATAGAGAAGTTTCACACGTTAATGTGGGCCCCTTGTATCCTCTCACAACACATGCAATTCAGCAGAAACTCTTGGATTTCTACCTCCAAATCTACAACCCAAAGCTCTCTGTTCTCCTATGTACAATGCCAACACATTGACTATAGCGAACCAATAGTGACTTCTCATTTGGATTGTATTAAAAGCTTCCTGACTGACCCTTCTACTTCCACTCCAATAGCTTTACTGTCAAATCTTCACACAGCAGCCAGAATTTCCATTCACAGTAGAACTCAGGATGTCACTTGTTTCAAAGAGCTTGCAATCTCAGAATGATAGCCAGCGACGTTTTTGCATATGCTATATTGTCTCTGACCTCATTTCCAACTGGAAGCAACTCTCAGTATCTGCATGTGTGGGGGGGAGGGGCAAGGGATTGGTTCTGGGACCTCTGGAAGTGGTCAAAATCCAAAGAAACTCAAATCCATTATATAAAGTAAAATTTAAATGTATCTAGCACACATATTCCTATGACTTTAAATGATCTTTAGTTTATCTCTAATACTTAACACAATATAAATATGCTATGTACGTACTTGTTACACTGTTTTATTAGTGTATTAGATGGGGTTCTCTAGAAAAATTTAACCAACAAAATGTATATTTATTATAAAGTGTATTTGTTAGATTGGTTTACATGATGGGGTGAGTACTTGGACCAGAGCTCTCTGCAAACTGGAATGAAAGAGAAACCATTAGTTGCTCAGGTCATGATGCTGACACAGCACACAAGACAAATTTATTTCAGGTCAGACATAGCCACAATGGTGTGTAGGAAGTCAGAAGCTAAAAAAGCAATGCATGTTCACAGCCCCTATAAGATTATAACAATTTGAATTTTCAAATTTTCAGTTAAAATTCTTCAAGTATGGAAAACATGAAGCAAATTGGCATAGCCCCGTTATTATTTCTTAGCCTTTTAATTCACAGGGTTCTAATTTGAACTGGTTATATCCAAAATCATAAAATTTTAAAATGATAGGCAGACAGCCAACATTTCTAATCAAATTATTGCTCCTCTCATCCACCAGATACTTTCATTCAAAAGCTGGTATACAATAAGAGTGACTTATAAGACACAATACATCACAGTATCTTAATATTCTAATAAAACTTGAGATCATTTCCTTCATTAACTAAAGATAAATAATTTTTCAGAATTTTCATAATTGAAAAATCCTAATTGTCAGTTAGAGTTTATATTTTCTCTTAGCTTATAACAATTGTTTTATGAAGAAATTAAAAGTTATCTACTAAAGACTTTAGGAGAAGGCCACCAAGATGTCCACACTGGCAGTTCTTTAGTCTCAAGGAGACGCCAATCCCAATAGTGGGGGTAGACAGCCTGAAGCTGCTGGAAATGGGAAGCAACAAAAAACCTACAAACACTTCTTAATTCTCTGGGGAGAAAACATGCAGTAAGTTGAAATCAGGTCCTACAGGGACAATGAACTTACTTCTCGTGACTGAGACCCAAGGATGCCATTTCAAAGGAGAAGAAATGATGGAAATGACACAAGGAAGAAATTTCTCTTATTTTTCTGTTTTACTTTTAGACAGGGTCTCACTATGTAACCCTAACCAGTTTTGACCTCTGGGGCTCAGGCTTCTGAGAAGCTAATACTATAGGTATGACCGACCCTATGCCTGCCTTTAAGCTTCTTTTTAAAATATCCAATAAAGAAATTATTCTTTGGATTGGCCTAAAGAGCCGATATATATTTTAAGAAATTTTCTTCTTATGGTCAATCAACATGCTAACTTGTATACTTGGAAACTTAAGTTCACAAACAACATATTCAAACTTTGATTTAGGACCAGCTAACTTGGCTTTTTCTTTTCTTTTCTTTCTTTTTTTTTCCAAGACAGGGTTCTTTTCTTTCTTTTTTTTTCCAAGACAGGGTTTCTCTGTGTAGCCCTTGCTGTCCTGGAACTTGCTCTGTGGACCAGAATAATCTCGAACTTACAGAAATCCTCCTGCCTCTGCCTCCTAAGTGTTGAGACTAAGACATGGGCCATCACTACAGCTTTATATCTTTCTTTAAAATGTATTTAACCAGGGCTGGGGAGATGGCTCAGTGGTTAAGAGCACTGGCTGCTCTTCCAGAGGTCCTGCACATGGTGGCTCACAACCATCTGTAATGAGATCTGGCACCCTCTTCTGGTGTGCCGGCATACATAGCGGCAGAATGTTGTATACATAATAAATAAATAAATCTTTAAAATAAAATAAAATAAAATGTATTTAACCAGATGTGGTGGCACACGCCTTTAATTCCAGCACTTTGCAGAAATGGTCAGATTTCTATGTGTTTGAGACCAGCCTGATCATTTTAGCTAGTTCCAGGAAAGTCATAACTACAAAGTAAGATCTAGTAAATCCACTAAATAAATATTTTTATTTTTATTTTTTATTTATTTATTTTTTTTTGTGTGTGTGTAAGTACAAAGGTCAGAGGACAACTTGCTGGAGTCAGTTTTCACCTTTTACCAAGTGGGTACTGGAGACTGAACTCAGGGTATTAGGCTTGGTGGCAAATGCCTTTATCAACTAAGCATCTTACTGGGCCATATGTTCCTTTAATAGAGTGGTTCTTATCCTTTCCAATTATACCGCCCTTCCTGTTGTAGTGACCCCCAACTATAAATTTATTTTTATTACTACTTCATAACTGTAATCTTGCTACTGTTATGAATACTAATATAAATATATAATATTTCTAATGGTTTTATGCAACTCCTGTGAAAGTGTGGTTTGGCTACCCGGGGGTCCTGTCCCACAGGTTGAGAACCACTGCTTTAATATATAAATAATATCTTAGTTTTTTTCAATACTATCTTTTGTGTTACCTATAATACCAAGTCTGGAGAGGCGAAAGTGGAGAATTGGGTACTTAGATTGAGACCAAACTGGACTACATGAGATTCTCTCTCATAAGTAGAAAAGAAAAAGAAAACTGTATATTCAAATAGAAGTCTCATTGAGAGTGTCTTACTATAATTTTTAATTTGTTAATTATAATTTTTTAATCAAGTTATGGTCTTAAAGCATGTACATGTTGCTTTTAATTATGTTTTTTGATTGAGTCAATTACAAAAATCATAAAAGTTTCTTCCTGGTCAATTCAGTCTGGCTAGATATTGATCAATTTCAGTTTCCAAGAACATGCTTTTGGTTTCACTGACTGATAAAAATGCCTCCATTCTTCCTAGATTGGAACAAATGATGAATAAGAAAAAACAGTCAATTGTGACTGAAAGAGCAAAGTTTGGTGTGGCTGATAACATTTTAACGTTTGCAATTTAACTGTTAAAGGGAACCATTTGAGTTGTCTCTAGAACTTAAACCAATAGATCAGGAATAGCAGTAGTTCCGGGCAATTCATCAGTCAGGACTGGTAGTTATTTCAGCCATTAAAAAGTAATCTTTTGCTCATAGGTTAATATCCCTTTTCAGCCTCCAATTTACTTTTTTATGTGTCATTTATGATTACCAGGAACACAATATTTACTTATTTGTTTGCTTTTGTCAGCCTCACCTTCTAGAAAGTGAGCTTCCTAGGAAGGACTTTGCTCTTGTTTTCTACTGATATGTTCTGTTTGTGGTGACGGTATTAAATCCAGGGCTTCAATTAGAAACACATGTTCTTTCACTGAGCTACACCCCAACCTCCTTTACTTCCTTACAGCATCATTCCTAGTCCTTAATAATAAATGGTAGGAGTTTAATGAATATCTGTTGAATGAAGTTTCTATTAATTCTGAGAAATATGTGGCTAAAGGTTTACGGGGCATCCACAGGGTGCTAGAAAGATGCGGGGAGAAAGTTGCTATGATTTTCTTGGGAACAATCAGTTGTAGATAGCACTTCAGATAGTGTCCTGTTGTCCAGGAGTCTTCAAGTCATTAAAAGGTTACATAATTGCTTTATTATGATCCTACACAGTTTGGGACTTTTATAAACACTTTATAAGAAAAGCTTAGCTTCAAAATGCTGTACACTTACACAAAGATCACTTTTAAACATCGTACTTAGAAGGCATGTAAGAGGAACCTATGTTTATGAAATCAGCCAAAAATCGCAGATAGAATGTTACCTCTGTAATCTCTGCTCTCAGTTTTCCTTTGGTAATGTCTTCCAAAGCTTCCTCATTAGTTAAAGGGATAATTTAGCCTCCTTCGAAGAAACAGATAGGCATTTTTTTTTCTTTACACCTGATATGTTCAGATCAGACCTTTTGAAGAACAACACACCAATTCCCCTCATCATAGTAGCTCTGCAGAATACTAACATCACCCAGAGCCTGGCAGGAAGCCTCTAATTCTCCATTACAGAAAACATGGTAATAACGATGGAACACAGGACATGGATCTGGACATCCAACAGCTTTGTCTTTACCAGGATTTCTTTTGAGGTGCCATGGAACCAGCACATCTTGGGAATGAAAAGAAGTCCGGTTTGTATGAACAGGAAGCTCAGAATTAGGAACTTTCCTTGGCTTACATCCTTCCTCCTTGATATTATCAGTGGAGGGGACAGAAAATGCTAGGTCTTCACTACCTTCATCAGACATTTGATTTACTAGCAATTCTTCAGTGGCTATGACATTGTTTATCTCCTCTTTATCTTGTAGGAAAGTTTTGCTTCCTCTAAGGTACTTGGATTTGCAATTTTTATATTCTTGTTCCATTGCCCAGACATATATGAGGGCCTGCCCACCAGGTCTCAGGAGACGGACAAGTTCTTGGAGAGCTGCCACTCTACGCTCCTAAAAGAAAATTTAAAATGAAATGATTATTAATTATCAATCTAGAGGAGATAGAAAAAGGACATGAAAACTTATAATTAAATGTAGGACTATGTGTAGGTGTCTCAAACTGTACATAAAACATCTGGCTAAGGCACTGGTAAGCAAGTCTGCATACTAGACCTGAATGAATTTTATTCACAGTGTGGGAAATAGATTACAAGATGGAAACGAAAGATTCCCTGGATACAGGGAAGTCCTGGAATGCAGGGAACAGAATCACAGATAAAGGAGGAACTGCAGGGAAATGCCTCCAAAGGCTACATGCAAAGTCCTCTAAAGGTATCTTTGAGTCCCCATGCTGCATGAGCACTGGGTGAAATTCCAAGAAAATCAGCAGAAGAACATCTGGGAAGTTAGAAAACAAAGCAAAGGTTTTTAGCAATCATACAATGTTGGAGACAGAAGATGATCTTAGGGTCTTTGAGGTACAATGGCCCAAATATAAACCAAGTTTAACTTGAAACTAAAGGGAGGAACAGAAAGAAGTAACTATAAACTGAGCAGAAAAGCCAATCCCTAAAGAATTGAACTTATCAGTTTATATGTACTTGTTGGTCTTAATTTACTGCTCTCTGGAAGCAGACAAAAGAATCTATATCATTTAATATATATTGTCCAGAAGTTATAATAATAATTTATATATTATTAATATAATTAATTATAAATATATTTTACTACTACTAATAATAATAGCTGACGTTTGCAAACCAGGCCTATGGGCATGGTTTCCTCTAGATGTGAGCAAGTAAAACTGAGGACGGGACGTGCACTCTCTCTTGGGTGTTGCAGCAGGAGCAAGCCTTGCAGTTGGTCCTCATCACACTTGGGCAGAACAGGAGGACTACGGCAGCTGAACCAGCTGCTGCATCTAAGCCATTCTGTATTCATGAGTCTGTTTTTCCACTGTACCCCTTAATAAATTATTAACCATACTTTGTGGGTTTTTGCATCAAATAACAATAATAATAATAATAATAATAACTATAATAATAATCTTGATGCATATTCAAAGCAATCATGACCAAAGCCCAAAAACCAGAGGCAAAGACAAACTAGAAAAATAAACCCCCAAGCCAGAAGAAGGCACTAAGGTGTCCACCTCTATCACTTTACACCTTAGACAAAGGGTTCCTTGAACCTAGAACGAGCTAGACTGCTAGGCTACCAGCCAGTAACACCAGAAATCTTCCTATCTCTGTCAGTCTCAGCACTGGAGTTTGTGCATGTGAGGACCATGCCCAGTTTTTATGTGGGTGCTAGGATCTGAACTCTGGTCTTCATGCTTGCACAGAAAGTGCTCTGAAGTACTGAGTCACATCTCTAGCCCCAAGAATATTTTAGTAATATAAAAGAAAGGGTGTATAACTACTGCTGGCGGGGAGGGGGGAGAGAAAGAGGGAGCGGGAAAGACACAAGAAAAAGAAGAAGAGGAAGGAGGAGGAGGAAGATGAGGAAGAGGGAGAGTGAGGGAGAGAGAGATTTAATGAAATTCTTCCACTTTTTCAATAGGAAAATGAAGAGAACTTTCACTTTTTAAATTCTGGAGTATGTTTTTCACAGTTATTTGGATTCTTTGTAACTATCACTTCCAGAAAGACAAGGAAGTAGCAAAATAGTTTTCACTTCAGATAGACTGCCTTTGGAAGAGCAGGCAGTGCTCTTAACCACTGAGCCATCTCTGCAGCCCCAAGTTTCTCACATTTCTTATAGTTGATTTGCTACTTGCTATAGTTTTTATTAATTCACATAAAAACCAAGTGATGTACTACTTGGAAATAAGACTGGGTTTACACAATTGTTTTCATCCTAATGTTTTGTAGTTATTGACCTCTATTTTCTGTAATATACTGGCTGTTATGCCATAGAAATATACAGTTATTCTATATCCAATGTAATTAAGAATTAAGCATTACAAATTAATTAAGAATTAATTAATTAAGAATTAAGCTAGGGAGATGGCACAGTAGGTAAAAGCTCTTGCTACTACCCAATGACCTGAATTCAACTCTGGAAGGAGAGAATTCACTCTTAAAGTTGTTCTCTCACCTACACATGTACCCTTTGGCAAGTGCACACTGACATCAACACACATACACACTCTAAAGTAAATAAATTTAAAAATTTTATATATCACCATTCCAATTACTTTAAAATTATCTAGATTATAAATATATTAAAACTATTAATATGTGTCCAATCAAAAATAAAACAAGAAAAGGTTTATTTTCCATCTTGAAAATAAGTAAATAAAACCTCAAAGACTTTAAAATAACTAAGCTAATATGTTCATAAACCTAGAAAAAATTCAATGAAGACATAAAATAAATTCCAGAATAATACAAAACACATGAATTTTAATGGTAAATTACATATATCTTCACAGATGATTATTAAGCTAGAATTCAAGTCAGTATAAATTACCAAAAAGGAAGCAGAAATTTAAAAGAGGGTAGCAATATATAAAATATATTATCAATTCAGAATTCAAAATATAGTCAAAGTAATACTTTTAAAATAAAGACTTTAATGGCACAAAAAGATATGCTGCCAATATTTAAACACTTAATACCTAAATAATTACTTAAATAAAGATAGCAAAGAGAATTCTTCAAGTAAAAGAAAGCTACTCTTTCAGAAACATTTAAAAGTGCTTTAAAGAAGGAAGACTAGAAAGAGCAAATCTTGAAAAGTACAAATAAATATCACGAGCTTAAAACAACAAAATTGTCCCTGGCTACTGGCTTCCTCTACTTTTGCCATCCCAGCAAGCCCACCCACTTCTCTGCGAGTTCCTTGGCCAGCAAGTGGCCCTGATCCAGTACCAGTAGATCCATCGGGAGGGGGTCCTTAGATCCACCACCACAGCCTACTTCAGGGAAGAAGGGATCTGAGAGCCAACTCCAGTACTGAGGGGACCTAAGACAGGGAAGACCAAGAAAAATCCCCAAGTACACAGATATCCAACCACAGCAAAAATCGGACCAAGCTGCCCAGACTCTCCTGACCGAAATCGAAGGAAGAGATGGGCACGTGCCAATGCAAGAATTCCTCCAACAACCTGAAAAGCAACATGATAACACCAGGATCCAGCAAATATGCAACAGGAAGACTAGAACAACCTAATCCAGAAGAGGTAGAAGAAATCGACTTTAAATGTAACATTATGAAAGTGATAGAGACCATTAAAGAGGATGTGAAAAACTGCTTTAAAGAAATGGATGAGAAGACTAACAAAAAGTTAGAAAAATGAATAAATCCCTGAAAGATACACTATAAAACCAAGAAAAAGCAATCAAACAGGTAATGGAAACAGTTCAAGACTTGAAAACTGAAATGGAAGCAATGAAGAAAAAACAAACGGAGGGAAGGCTGGATATGGAAAATCTGGGTAAACGAACAGGAACTACAGAGACAAGTATAACCAACAGAATACAAGAGATAGTGCTGCAGACACTAAGAGACCTTGGATGCAAACCCAGACTACAATACCCAGCAAAGCTTTTTTTCACCATTGAGGGAGAAAACAACATATTCCAGGATAAAAGCAAATTGAAGCAATACATAGCTGTCACCGGGCGGTAGTGGCACATGCCTTTAATCGCAGCACTCAGGAGGCAGAGGCAGGCGGATCTCTGTGAGTTTGAGGCCAGCCTGATCTACAAGAGCTAGTTCCAGGACAGGCTTCAAAGCTACAAAGAAACCCTGTCTTGAAAAACCAAAAAACCAAAAAAAAAAAAAAAAAAAAAAAAAAAAAAAAAAAAAAAAAAAAAAAAAAAAAAAAAAAA
>PVIU01024578.1:0-25177 GCA_004026605.1 Ondatra zibethicus
ATTTAATTTTAATATGTAATATTATGTAATAAAGTATAATAATATGAAATCATATTATTCTGCATTTACAGTCTTCTTTTAACTACAGTGGGATGAATGTCTTCAGGAACAGTTGACTCTTCATGTGAAGAATTCACATCACCTCCATTACACAGTATATTTCCACAGTTTCTCTTTCTTGAGACAGTGTATTCTGTCCTGGAAACAATACTGGAGATTAGGAAAAAAGTATGTGGCATTTGTATATTCTAATTTTTAATGAGACACTTTTTGCACATTCTTCTTGGTATAAATATCAACAGCTCCTTCTTTCATGATCACAGCTCTGCTCATCTTGATCTGGAACCTTAGAGCATTGAGTGATGCATTTGGCTGGATCCTTTTGATAGGGTAGGTGGAGAAAAAAATAGAATAAGGTGGAATGCACATTCTTTTTTTATTACATTATTCCAGCTAAGCCAGAAGACTGTATCAGAATTATATAAAATTAGATCTGCAATATTTTGGCTTTTTAGTATTGTATCCTTTGGACAATATGTATTCACTTGACAGATGGGTTAACCATTTTCAGGCATCATTTACATCATTATTGTTCAAGGACACTAACTGGACAGGCATGTATTGCATAACTCAATACAATTTAGTGTTGTGTTACCTCATATCTTCCCCTACAAAAATACAAGACTTGGAAAGAAACTGAAGAATGAAGAAGGAAAAAGTACCACAAAATGGCCTTCTGGGAAGTTCTAACTGTGTTAGAGAGGTCACAGATATGCCAATTATTGGCAAATGTATGTGGTTTTCTTTACTCCAGTACCTATAGTTTGAATACAATTTCTCTTTTAAAGACAATCATGAAGTTATAACAGTATAACAGTAAAACCAACAATTGGCTTTTTATAAGGAAAAGTTTAGATGTATAAACAAGTGTTCATCTTGGAATTTCAGTAGCGTTTTGGACAAATCCCATCTTATCGAATTGGTATGCCAAATGTTAGTATTTTCATGATGTGCTCAAATGCAATAGTTGGCATTAACTTGAATTTACAAGGTTGATGTGAGATTTCCCTCTGTATGCTGTGATTACCATTGGTTAATAAAGGAACTGCTTTGGGCCTACAGCAGAGCTATAGGGGAACAGATCTAGGCAGGGAAAACTAAACTGAATGCTGGGAAAAAGAAGGGTGGAGTGAGAGAGAAGCCTTGTAGCCCTGCTGGAGACAGATGCTGGAACATTAGTCAGTAAGCCACAGCCACGTGGTGATACACAGATTGATAGAAATTAATATTAATTTATATCTTAATAGAAATTAAGATATAAGAGTTAGCCAATAAGAAGCTAGAGCTAATGGGCCAAGCAATGATTTGAAAAATATAGTTTCTGTTTACATATTTCTGGGCTGAGAAGCTGGGAACCAACAAGCATTTTCCTCCAACAAATTGGTGCCAACGTGGCTAACTAAAATCCACTTAAAACCTGAGAAAGCTTAAAAAGTAATTTTAGACATGAAAAAACAGAGTTAAGCATGGCTTCTTGGTGGTCAGCATTTTACTGGTGGCATGCCTCAGCTCCTTTAAGAGAGGTCTTCCTGATTCAGCAGTAGCAGAAAAAAGAAAAAAAATCTGTGCAGTTTTGAAACTGCTGGCTTTCTGGGCTGTGCTGCCAGCACAAACTCTAGCTCTTTCAGGAGACCAAGAATTTAAATGGGATTTGTAAGCAGTGTGTATGGACTTCCTAATGGCTCAACATAGACCCACTGCATACTTGGAACTGGGGTGGTGTGCATGGCTTGCAGAAGCAATGAATGGACTTTCACCATGTTGGACTGTGTGGATCAAGCAAGAAGTACTATATATACCTTAGTAATGGCACAGATTAAGTTTTTAAGAAGCACTTAGCATTTTATTAAGTATTCCTGGATAGTAAAGAATCACAGATACACAATAGGACAGATTCAGACATAAAAGACCTCTAAATGGGTCACAGTGTTGGATAAATGTATGTAGGCTTGGGAGAGAAAAGAAAAAGAGTATAAAGTGTCATAAAAAGAAGTAAATGGTTTTTAAAAAATAAAACAAAATCTTTAAAGAGATAGAGTACAGACAGTCATAGATTATAAGAAGTAAAAAAAAATAAGCCATGTAAATATGGAATATACACAGAGGTCTGGATTATGTATACTATTGTGTTTTCTTTGAATCTTTTGACTGCAAAGAGACATTTGATTCTGGGGAGTGCTAAGCTAAGCCAACATATATATTTTAAAGATATCATGATTTCAAAATATGGACCTATGGATATGCTGTTTTGGAAAAGAGGTTTCTTTTGTTTCCACAGAGGATGAGAACCTGTAGATTGTTTCTAGATTAAGATGTTTTGATGGACCAAGATCCCCTGAAAAGTCTCATTGAACACCTCTCAAAAAATTACTTCACGCAATAAACAGCAGGAAGCAGTTTGGAGAAAAACTATGCCCATATTCCCAAATATTGTTTATAAATGTTTGTTTACATTTAAAGAGGGATATGCTGTAGAGATTTGCATTGGCATGGATTTTGGTTTATTGATACAAATTTAAGGTCAATTTTGTTGCACTGTATATATATATTTCTGCTCTTGATTAAGGTATTGTGATTATGCAGTTCATTTAAAAATGTAATGTATAATTAAGAAATATAGGTAAATAGTCATCTATAATAGCCAAGCTTGTAGCCATGTTAGATTTTCTAGATGTACATAGATGTATTTCAGATAGATAGGTATTCTTCAAACCTTTAAAAAACTACAGAATATGGCATTTAAAATAGTTTAAGAATTTAGTATTTATAATGAAATAAGACACATCTGCTCCTGGTAGCACCAATCTACTTCAAGAGAAAGATGAGCATCAAAGTGGTTCCTTATGGAATTGGTTAGCCATTTGGGCAAGAAACTGCTCTTGCCTGAAGTGCCTGATGAACTGGACATGCAGGACCCACAGAGAAATGACTGCTGAAATTGCCCAAAGGTGAGATGATCCTTTGGGGTTCCTACTTCATGAAAGGGTCAGCTACTGTTAATATAGATGGAAATGTCTTGGAAATTTCCTGCTTCATGGAAAAGTCTGATGAATACTATGGGCCTGTAGGCTGAAGATGGATGCTCCAACAGTACAGAAGAACTTTGGGTGACTGTCCAGGCAGCAAGATGTCTTTGTCAATTCTAGAGTTTTGGAGGTTGCTTACAATGCAGTTCCTGTTTACTTAGGTAATATTATATCCTTCTGGAGTCTTTGATGGAGTTGAAGAATTGATATAGTTTTCCTTACTTATGATACAAGATAAAGTAGATATAAATGTCGTAACTGTAATTCTTGCTTGATACCTGTTTTGTTATATATCATTTTACTATGTTAAAGTTAAAATCTTCCTTTTTTATTTAAACAGAAAAGGGTAGGTGATGTGGGATTTCCCTCTGTATGCTATGATTACCATTAATGAATAAAGAAGCTGCTTTGGACCTATAGCAGGGCAGAACTTAGGTAGGTGGAGAAAACTAAACTGAATTCTGGGAGAAAGGAGGCAGAGTCAGAGAGAAGCCATGGAGCCACCGCTGGAGACAGACATGCTGAAACTTTGCTGGTAGGACACAACCTGTGGTGATGCACACATTAGTGGAGATGGGTTAAATTAAGATGTAAGAGTTAGCCAATAAGAAGCTAGAGCTAATGGGCCAAGCAGTGATTTAAATAATACAGTTTCTGTGTGATTATTTCAGGGCTGAGCAGCTGGAAACCAAAAAGCAGCCTCCTCTAACATAAAGTGGTCATGGGAATGAGTCATAGCTTCTGAGTTGATTAAATTTAAGTGCTTGCATTTTGACAGGCAAATAGATATAAATTCATCCTGTGTTAATAGAGTTCTCATGTTATTGAAGTGAAAAGAATATACTTAAAGAAAATTTATGACTTGGTAGTGGTGGTACATGTTTTTAATCCCAGCACTCGGGAAGCAGAAACAGGTGAATCTCAGTGAGTTCAAGGCCAGCCTGGTCTATAAAATGAGTTCCAGGTCAGTCAGGACTGTTACACAGAGAAATCTTGTCTCGAAAAAACAAAACAAAAGCAAAAAAAAATTTTTAATTTTACACATTACATTTTACACATACTAAATATATGCCCTAAATCCACCACTGGAAGAAGAAGAAAAACAACAACCACAAAAAGCGTGTAACTTACACATTGTCAAAACATCTGGACTCCTCTGTCAATTCCATTTTCTTCTTCTACCCAAACCCACTGTTATTAGAGGAATTATAATGAACTGGCTACTGTTTCTTAAATAAGATAATTATGGAAAAATAAAATTGGTTGTTACTTGTGTTGCCCCTGGGAATAATAACTTTATTTTCCAGCTAAAGTGAATTAGTGCTTGGCACCATGTCTTGCTGTTATATATGGGTAAGGGAATGAGAGAAGAGGAAAGCATTGCCTTTCATAAAATCATAAAAGTAAAACATAACAATGAGTTCAAAGAAAGGAGTTGGCTGAAAGGGAAAGCAACAGCAGCTGCAGAAGGTTTCTAGTTACCAAAGCTGACAAAAGCTAAGAGACATTGGCATCACTATGGATAGTGATTTCTTCTACTGAATGATGAATCTATTCTCCCCACTAGGAAGACTTATATCAAGGTGTTTGAGGGTGAGGAGAGTGGGAAAGACAAAGGCACTCGTCCTGAATCTATTTGCTCTAATGAACAGGTACTAAGGAGCAGATACTGCCACACAACATAAATTATAATCTAAATGAGATATTCATATTTACATAACAGTTCTTCAGGCACTCTAAGCTAAGTTCATGGGAAGAAATTCTGCCAAATGTCACTCATACCACCAGAGATAATTGCAGGACTGGAAGCTTCCATGCCATTGCTGGAGAACTGTGCAATAGAGTTTTAATTTCAGTTTGACTTACATGTTGCTGTCATATCATGGGGACTGTAGTTGCAATTTTGCAGCGTGGTTTTTCTTGGCTTATTTTAGAATCACAGAAAGAGTAAGCTTGCAAATCTTTTAATAAGGCAATTACATTCAGACAAAGATTAGATCTCAGAAGCACAATAGATTTTTGCTATAGTATTCAGTATCTTTTTGATATTCCTCTGTCACTAGACAAAGCTGTGAATAGTTATGTGACAAGTCTATTGAGAAGACAACAATGAGGGTCTCCTTAATTGTGTTCGCTTGTGTGCCACACAAACCCTCACTTAATTTTTTTTTGCCTGTTTTGAAAAATGAAAAAGAAAATACCATTTAGAGTCACAAAAAACACTGTTGAATCTATCTTTGAAATCTTCATTTTGTATCTATAAAATGAAATGTTGAGATATTCAATCATTTAATTTTTATTTGGTAAAAGTATCTTATGATTCAGGATGTCAGTCTTAATATATAAATAAATTACTTGGTATGAACAAGAACAAATTTCATAAGAGTCTCAACTTGTTTAAAAGAGTGTGCCATGGGTGAGGGATCTTGAGTTTGGAAAACTCACATGTTGAGTTCTAATATTGCCAATCAAAAGGAACTGGGCAATTAGTTGTCTTCTGTTTTCCAATTTAAATTCTTAAAATAATTACAATAGAAACAAGATATATGGTCAATTTTAGTCTAATTTTACATTAATATATCAGCTTTTTGAGAAATGAAATCATGTTCTTGTGATTTAGCATTTTGTTAGTTTAATAAATTAATATTCATGAGTTAATTCTTAGAATTAGAGTACAGTGGCGCTAAGACATAAGTCACTGCATTTGAAATGAGTGTGCTTACAGATCATACTTCATGAGGAATCCAAGTAGGACAAATGAGGTCTATGCTCTAATCTTTTTTGTGTTGGAAGTTTTGGAAATCAAATCCTGGGCAGTTAGGCTAGGCAAGTCACCCAGCCTGGGTTATACTCTTGGTTTTCTAACATTTTTTTCTTGGTAGTTTTCATTTAATCTTTTGGCTTCTGTTACTTCTTGATAAAAACAGGATAAATACCTGATGTGAGTAGAGAAGGAAACCGGAGAGAATTTCTCAAAATATAAAAGTAGCCTGCAAATGTTTTATTCAAATGCAGAAACTCCAGGAAATTTATAGAAAACAAATGTGGCAGAGTCATGTACTAAATCATGGTAAGGACAGGGGTGTCACTAAGACTGTATACCAATAGCCAACCCAGAAAGCTTTGCAGCTATAAACTGAGTATATGAGTCTCAAAATAGACCTTTACATTTTTGTTTTGCCTGCATACTTGCATATATGTGTACAGTACTAGTATGCATGGTGCCTATGGAGGCCAGAAGAGGGTATTAGATTCCCTGGAAATGGAGCATTCCAGATGGTTGTGAGTTGCTTTGTGGATGTTGGAAATCAAACCCAGGTCCTTTGGAAGGGCAGGGAGTGCTTTTAACTGCTGAGCCATCTCTCCAGCCTCTGAATTTACAGAGTTCTAATGAATGAGTCAGTGAGTTTGTAAAAATCACACAAGAGTTACTTTGTTTTAAGAACTTGAGCCTACAGTTTCCCCATTAGCCATCATATTTTGTGCACAGAGAAGCCAAATTGGTTGGTGTATTGTACTTCTAGATAGTGTTATTCCTAGAATCTGATAAAGATGAAGCTGACTAGGCAGGGCAGCAGGCTTTAGGAATGTGAAGTAGTTGGTAAAGCTATTAAGAAAGTAGCCTCTGGATCGTACTGACATTCTTAGTGATTATATCTGGGTTTTTGGTTGTTTGTTTTATTTTCTTTTTCTATCCTCTGTATTGATATGCCATTTACATGTAACATATAATAGGAGTGTTATCATCAAAGATAAGACAACCAATAACATAATATGTCTTCAAAAGATCATAGTATGCCTTCAAAAAGTAATAGTAGCAGATGAGGAAAACATATTTTAACCACTATCATCACTAACAAAAGTCATCCTTGTTAGCCAGACTGACTATATTTCCCAAGTGTCTACAGTCATTTGTATCCTATGAAGTATTTTATTTGATATTTGGGACTTTTGAAGTAATTTATTATTACTTTTATTTTTCTTCTCGATAGTTTGATTTACTAGCCATAACCTCATATAGAGTGGCTGGTTCTAATTTTAGGAAGGACTGGATTTTTTTCCTCAATTTTTCTAATTGAAAATAGATTCTTTTCTCATACAATGCATCCTGACTACAGTTTCCCCTCCATTCACTTCTCCTAGCAATCCTCCCTGCTCCCCAGATCCACTCTGCCTCTGTTTCCGATTTAGAAAATAGCAGGCCTCCAAGAGATGATGTCAAACAGTACAAAACAAGGTACAATAAGACAAGACAAAAGCCCTTGTACTGAGGCTGGACAAGGCAACCCAATATGGGGAAAAGAGTTCCAATAGCAAGCAAAAGAGTCAGAGATACACCCGTGCCCCCTCGTAGGAGTCCCACAAGAACACCAAGACAACATCCCCAACATATAGGGAGAGGACTTGGTACAGGACTCATGCAGGCCCCATGTTTGCTCAGTTTCTATGAGCTCATGTGAGCCCTGATTCATTAATTTGGTGGGCCATGTTCTCTTGATACCCTTCATCCCCTCTGACTCTTACAATCTTTTCTACCCCTCTTTTGTAGGGTTCCTCAATTTCCAAGGGGAGGGACCCAAAGGAGATTCCCAATTTTGACTCTCTCTTTGCATAATGTCGGTGGGTCTCGGTACCCACTCCCATCTACTGAGGGGAAAAAGCATCTCTGATGATGACTGGATAAGGTATTGATCTACCAGTATAGAAGAATATCATTAGAAATTATTTTCATTTTTTTTCAAGTCGTGTTTGGTTCTACCATAGGTCTCTATCCAGTCTTCAGTTCCTGACAATCAAGACACTATCTGGCATGGGCTCCCTCTTGAGTGGTGGGCCTCAAGTTAAATCAATCATTGGTTGGTCACTCCCATAAGTTCTGTTCCATCATTGCCCCAGCACATCTTGCAGGCAGGACAGATTGTAGGTCATAGGTTTTTGTGGATATTAACGGTTATGTAAATGATAAGCTGCAATCCACAGACCCAGAGAGGTTAGGTAAAGAAGAGTACTGTAGGGGTGACAAATTGACCTCCCTGGAAGAATTTTGTGGGTGGACTCAGGGATCAGGTGGTGGGGAGGTGGAGGCAGAAAGTCCTGGAAGAGACTGCGAGAACTTGGAAGCATTGGAGGTGTGTGTGTGTGTGTGTGTGTGTGTGTGTGTGTGTGAACCCGATGCAGTGTCATTCCCCATGGATGTGGATCCATTCCTTCTTGACCAAAGGTCAGAGAGTTCAAACCTATTCTTGCTCCTTCAAGGTTATGACAGGAGGTTTGACCCAGGGAGTGGCTGCCTACAGGATGCTCGACCTAAGGGGTCGTCATTGCATATCCTGTTTAAACAACAGAATACTTTACTCAGGATATGGTTACTCTATGTTTCAGGTGTTGATGATGTAATTGCTCTGTTTGTTCTTTGTATCATGGTAAAGCAGTCTTTTGCCTTCTTCCCCCCTTTTGGGTTGGGGTATATGAGCATATGGAAAATAAACATGGATGAATTACAAACTGGGTTGTCCTCCTGATTCTGTTCTGTGTCTCTTGTTTATTTCTTTTATATATCTGTTTTGTCTGCCAATATTTCTAATACACATGCCTCTACCCTGGAATATATGAACCCATCAAGGCTGAACTCCAAAAGTGCAGTGGGAACTTCCTGGAATCTATGAGGGTGCCTTCTAGTGAAGACCCTGGAGGATAGGATGCATGAACTGGCTGTTTTTTGTAACCAGGCAAGGCTTGCTTCCAGTGGTGGGACTGGATTGCATTCGAGTGTGTTGTTGGCTGAGGGGGCCTCTTGAAGATCCCTAAACAACCCAAGCTGATACTGGGATAGAAGAAGGGCACCCCCTGAAAACTGAAAGCAGGGCCCCATTGCCAAGGACAACATCTACACAGTTCATTGAATGTAGAGCGTTCAAGTTGGTGTCTTCATGGAGATTTCACTCCTATGTTCTAGTCTCTTTGGCACAGGAAGATACTCGGCAGGCTATGGAAAGAAATATTGCATTTTAATGTTCAAATCACTGTAACTATTATTTGTGGGGAATAATTTGATTTGCCCTATTATCTTTGTATTACAACAACTTCCAGTTTGGAGAAATGGATGGAAAATCACATTTGGGAAGAAATCAGATTAACAATACAATACCATTTTAAGTTCTTTTGTTACAGCAATTTTCCCTGTATGGCAAATGTTATTAGTTACGATGCCACAATCAAGAGGTCATAATTGACTCCATAATTGATTCTATAAATTTTGTAGACACGATAAAATCTTATCTCTTAATAAGTAAATAAAATTATTATTGTATGCATGTATGTGGGGGGGTTAGAGGGAAGGGCATGAGTGCTACAGTGTGTGTGGAGGTCAAAGGACAAGTTTGTGAATGGGTTCTCTCTTTCAATGTCTATATGGGTTCTGAAGATTCCGGAGATGGCCCGCAGGCTAGTGCCTTTACTCACTGAGGTTACCTTGCAAGTCCCAAAGGCTCATTTTTTTTTTTTTAAAAAAATTAGTATGAGGAAGAAAAATGGGATTCCATAAAAATTCTTTCATAACAGAGGCCATCTACTTCTCCCCTGTAAAATTGATATAATTTAGTATTTCTTTTATCTTGACTAAACGTATCATAGGTCAGTTTTGAATAATTATTTAATCAGGAAAATTAGACTCAGTGCTCTCTAAGTTTACAAGTTTCTTTTCTGGATGTCATTTTGTCTTTCTGTTCTATTTTTGAATATCAATTCTTGTTTATAAGGCAGGCCTTTCTCCTTCTTTCCCTGTCTCCCCCCTCTCTCCCTCCCTCCTCTTCTTTCATTCCTTTATAGTTCCTAGTTTAGTACCTACACCATAGAGAGGTCTTGTTTTGGCTCTAGGCTTTAGCTCATTTTGCTAACAACAGCAACAACAACAATAACAACATGAGTGCTATTGCTGTTGGAGACTGATGGTTTTATGCAATTTGGATAGTAAGACACAACCCCAAATCATGGACATCCCTAACGAGAACTAATAGAATCTGTTACTCCAAGGTGAACAGAAATCTGAGTATTCCATAGGGGCTTTTAAGAGCCTGTTATTTGTTGTATCTTAACTTTAAAAAATTTAATGACTACGTAGAAATCCACCTGATTTTACCTCGCTGTGGCTTTCCCCTTCTCTTAGTAGATTTAGAACAGAAGATGTCCCCCAAATGGAGTTTCCTTTGGAAGATTTAAAATAGGCCTTTGTCATCTAAAAACTGGATTAATTTTCTAAATGAAACTAAATACCAAGAGAAAGTAATGAAAAATTTGAATTATTTTTTAAACATAAATAATAGGTTCAAGTAGGTGTGCAGGGTAGCAAATAAGATTCATGAGACAACATAACTATCTTCATTTGTAGTTTATAATACAATCCTCATTAATATTCAAATCAGAATTATTACTGTCATTAGGAATATATACGAGAGTAAGTTACAAATACCTCAGAGAATTAAAAAAAAGTCTAAGCCCTAAAGGATATATGAAATGTGTTACAAAGGAATGAGAGCAGAAATTATGCCATGATGTCAAAGGTGTTGGGGTTCTCACTTTTCAGGTGTGACCAAAGATGATTGCCACCCATCTTTTCTGAAGTTCATGTGGTGGTGTCTTCAGAAGTTGACACAAACTTGAGATGGGTTAGAAGTTCCTGATAGGTTTCTTTTCATGGAAGATGAACAGAAGCTTCTGTGTGCTGCTGTCTTTTCTAACTGATGGAATGACCAGTTTTAGCATTTGCTTGTTTAATTCTCTACCTCCTATACTTCACTGAGGCAAGATACCATAACCAATTCTGAATTTTCACTGTCAATTAAAAATATCCCTTAGGGGGCTGGAGAGATGGCTCAGTGGTTAAGAGCACTGACTCTTCTTCCAGAGGTCCTGAGTTCAGTTCCCAGGAACCACATGGTGGCTCACAACCATTTATAATGAAATCTGGTGCTCTTTACTGGGGTGCAGATACACATGCAGGCAGAATACTGTATATGTGATAAATAAATAATCTTTAAAAAAATAACCCCCAAATACGGCTTAAAAAATTAAAAAAATAAAAATATCCCTTATAGTAGTGCATAGTGTTTCCTAGTAGAGATGCTACATACAGTTCTTTGCATATTTTCATTGGATGCTCAGAAATTATTTTACAAGGAATATTTAATGTTTTCCAAGTAGGATAGATTTAGAAGAACAAATAAATTGTGATATCTTTGTTCAAGGGAGAAAAAGGCTATTGTCAATTGTGAAAATTAATTTCTACTGATATTTGTTTATCTATTCAGCAATCTAGAGAATAGAAGATTCATTTTAGGCATAATGAAATATCTGTACAGTAGCTCAAATGATCCAAGCAGATTAAAATATTTATTCAATAAAGTAAGTTTCACAATCACTATGTAATTCAGCAGGAGTGTCCCAAACAGAAATAATTTTCAATGGAAATTTTTCTACTGCCAAGATGATGGGTTTTTAACAATGGACATTTCAAAAAGTGGGGAAACATACAAATGCAGCATTTTGCAACATTTTCATATCTTCATGTTGGAGGTCTACCTATCAAATCTACACATCAGGTTTCAAGTGACCTACCCAGCAGAGGGATATAAATTCAAATCCTTGTTCTGGAAGTTTTGTTTTGTTGCTTTGTTTTTGTGAATTTAAAACATTCTGCTGGAACTACCCAGGCTTAAGTGTTGGCCTACCTCAACATCCACATCACCTGTGATCTGCTGGAGAACAGGTGGAGGGGGTCAGTGCTGTGGACCCAGGGCTACACCATCTCCAAGACACAGGGCATGTCCAGGAAGAGTTCCAGTGAGGGCACAGTGTTCGTAGTGTGTTGAGACCAGGGGCCTTGAACCAAACCAATGATTCTTTGTGATGAACGTCTGCAAGTAAAGATGTATGGATAAAGGGGCTGACTGTGTGACTCACTGTGTCACACTGCAGCTTCCAGGATGAGATTTTCCCTTTCTTCCTTTTTTGTTTTTGTTTTTCTTAAATTTTATTTTGTTTTCTTTCTTTATTTTTTTGCGGGGGTGGGGTGCAGAGGGCAAATGCGAGGGGATGGAAGATGGATGGGAATCAGGATGCAAGAAAAAGCATTCTGATGGAAGTAGAAAGTTAGATTTTCTGTCTGTGTCAGTGTATTTAATCTTAACCTAAGGACTTAATATTAGCTCTTAATTATAGTGAACTTGATCACATACACATTTCTTATAAGTTTTATCTTTCACAAGCCTTCTTATTACATACTTTAGCTTATCTGTTTGTTTCTATTTTGGAATAATTCTTTACTTGAAAAAGTTATTTTCTTGGGGGCATGGAAGATGGTTCAGCAATTACGAACACTGGCCACTATTTCAAAGGAGCCGGGTTCAATTCCCAGCAACCACATGGCAGCTCACAACTGTCGGTGGCTTCAGTTCCAGGATCCAACATCCTTACATAGACATATGTACAGGCAAAATACCAATGCATTTAAAAATAAAATAAAAAAGTTTTCTTTTCTTTTATGTGTGTGAGTGTTTTGCCTGCATGTATATCTGTGTACCAAACGCATGCAGAGTGCCCACAGCGGACAGACCCAGGGCATCAGATCCCCTTGAACTGGAATTATAGTTGATTCTGAGTGCTAGAAATTGAACATTGTTTCTCCTGAAGAGCATCAAGTGCTTTTGATGCTCTGAACCATCTCTCCATTTTTTTTGTTCTTTTAACTTCTTTAACTTTATGATAAAAAATCAATTTACAGTCTAAAATCTTTCCTTATTCAAAAAATTTCCTTTTACCTTAACCATTTTTCCATATATATATATATATACCATACTTGCACCTTTTTAAGATCTTTCTTTTTCTTTTTTTAAGAATTGTTTTTTCTATCTTACTTATTCTTGATGGTTCCTGAATCCCTACTTTTTCTTTATAAAATTTCTGGGCTTAGACAAATCATTTTGTGCATGTGCATGTGCATGTATGAATAGTTTGTGTGTGTATGTGTGTTTGCATGTGCATGAGTGTGGAGGCCAGTTGAGGTCAGGTGTTTTCCTTAATCACACTCCACTCTGCTAGAAAAAGCAGGGTCTTTCACTGAACCCCTGAAGCTCTCTGATTGAGTGAGTCTAACAGGCTTGCTTGCCCTGGGGACTCTCTGTCTCTGCCTTCCAAGTGTTAGGGTTATAGATGGACTGCCACATACTGATCCAGACTCTTGTCCCATGCTAGCATGAGAAGTGCTTTATCCATTGAGTCTTCTCTCCAGCCCAATAGAAACTATTTTTTTTTAGCAAAATAAAATTACTTCATAATTTGGCGAAAGCTTAGGAATCTGTTTCTAAACATTCAGCAAAATTTGTTAGTAGTCACAGAGATATTTCTGTTTTCTCTTTAGTCACAAATTGAAATGAACTACTTGGTTAAGATTCAAGTTTGACTATAACACGAACATAGAAGCAGGTTTTCCTGAAATGCATGGACTTCTCATTTGGGCTTGGAAGGCCCCCAAAACAGGATAAAAGTCTGACATTTCTGCTTTAATTTTGTGTGCCTCCTGTAATTTGAGTCAGATTTCTATCTGATTCTGTATACTCCTGATAACCAGCCAGAGAGTATCTCTCCATCAAACCATTTCATGCATTGTCAAGTTGGATCTCAAACTGAACCTACCCCAGCTTGTGGGAACTATGAAACCTAGGACAGACCATGACTCATGCGAGGAAGGCTATCCATGAAGGCAAGCCTACAGCCTGTGGCAGCAAGAATCAGCTCCCGAGAACCAGCTTGTATCCTTCAGAAATAAGGACTTTTAATAATAACACTAATATACAGGGAAAGAATTGATCAAGTGAATAAGGGCGCCATCCCTTAAGTAGGACTATGTAAACTGGTGATCTCTCATTTCTTTCCCCAATTATCTGTTTAAATTCAAAGTTTACAACAGTACCTGAAGACAGACATAAAGCCCCTGGACCACTCTATGCGTTACTCATGATGTGGCTACATTGATCAAGTTTTTGTTCTTTGCTCTTATATATATATATTCATCTCTTTAAATAGGATATTGAGAGATTGTCAAATTTAGCCTGGGCAACTGTCAGAATTGGGGGTTTTGCTCTAAAATTCCTGTCAGGTCAGATGTGTCAGATCCCCTAGAGTTAGAGTTCCAGGGAGTTAGGAGCTGTCCAATGTGGGTGCTGTGAACCCACCTTGGGCCCCTTGGAAAAGCAGTTCATGCTCTTCGCTGGTGAGTCATTCCTCCAGCTCCCAACTTTGCAGGTTTTTAAAGGTAAGTTATTGATATGGAGCTGCCCCTCCCCCTCTGTGTCTCATTCTCAGCTTCATTCTTCCTATTGTGTATCAAGATTATCCTGCATATGTGTGGGAACACAAGAAGGCTTAAGATACTTGGTTAGTATGTCCATTTGTTTGTCTTCCCTGCGTTGCTAGTAAGGTTTCTTCTCAGCTAGGAATGGGGTATGTTGTTTTGGCCTGCCCCATAGGACAGTTCCACATCCTGGGGAGTTCTGACATTACCCCGATGGGCTGGAGGGAACTAGTGCCTCTGAAGTTAAGTATTCCTATGACCAAGCTCTCGTGGAATCTCACACTAAAAGAGGGAAAGTTCCAATAAGCAGGAGAATATACTTGACCAAGAATGAGCTTTTCAAGGAGTGGCAGGGGTGAAAGGTGGAGAGCTAGTTATCAAATGTCCTGGTCAGATTCTCCAGAAACAAACAGATGATTAGAAGTAGATAAAGGTACCCAACAAGAAGCTTAGAACAAATAAAGGATCATTGGCCAAACTAAGGGAGATCTGAGCCCCCAAAAATAACTCACCAACATCCATCTGATGAGGGAACTGTGGGCACACAGCAGTCTTGTAATAACGTGGGTGACAGTAGATTGTCCTCTAGTGCCCCATGTTAGGTCACCAAAATTGATGATACAAAACACAGTTTTCACTTGAAAGTGGATAGTTCACTTTAACCCAATTATGTATGATCGTGACCCAGAAATAGGTCTCTCCAAATTACATATTTTAATGTGGAAGTGGTTACAAATGAAAACGTCCTATTGAGAAATCTAAATATACTGGTGGGGCTATCCAGTAGGCAGGTTACAGCAAAACAGATAAAACTCTGCTATAGTTTGTGATGCTATCTGATGACATTCTTTACATTTGAGTTGGTGGAAGGTTTTAGTTGACAGCTGACATGGTCTTTGATCAGATATAAGAGGCAGGACAATGAACGATTTTTAAGCAGATTAAAAGTTGCCCAAGGTTTGTTTGTTTGTTTACTTACTTATTTATTATTCTTTTCTTGAGTCAGGGTTTCTCTGTATAGCCCTGGCCATCCTGAAATGTATTCTGTAGACCAGGCTGGCCTTGAACTTAGAGGTCGCCTGCCTCTGCCTCCCAAGTCCTGGGATTAAAGGTGTGTCCTGGCTGAAGATAATTTGTCTCTGGATCTACAATATTCCAATTCTCTAGAGTCACAATGCTCTAACCTAACAGCATCTTTACCTTATGTACAGATTATTTTTGTTGGTTATAGAGTAAGTGTGATAAAAAAGAAATAAAGTTTTTCTCTTTATCTAGGTTACTTTCATATGTGTTATTTGCAAAACTTAGTTGACCTGGGAGTATTGAACTTTCAGATTGCTGCAGTAGTCTGTGCCTCTTTGTACTTCCTGGCAGCTCATCAAGTGATGAGCTCTGGCCAGTAGCAGTCAAATTACAATAATGTGCTGTGCTTCCAATAATTATAAAGGAAACACTGCAACTTTTTAATTATTAATGAGCAAATTAATATTCATAATCTTGCTACAAGGACCCCAAACATTGTTAGATTCTTTTAAAGTTATTTTCTCCTGCAGTAAAGCAATTAGATTACTCAGAAGTAGTTTTGTACAAGGCCTAAGTTTATCTTGATAGTGTCCTTAATACAGATTTGTGATGCACATTAAAACTCCACAAAATGCTTGATATTTCCCATACAAAACCTTAAAGCTTGTTTTCAGCATTAGGTTCCACTTCTACAGAGTCTAATGAATAAATAAATTCTTTATTGACTTTGGCTCAAATGGCAAGGCTATGTGACCTGGGGAATAACCAAACGTTGGCAGAACAAAAGTGAAAAATCAATCGCGATTGATTATTTAAACTTGGAATTTCAGGGCACTCAGAGAGGATTTATTCTAAGCCAAGCCCCAGTAGGAACACTCTTTGAATCTATCTGATTTGTAAACTGTCTCCAATACTTCATCCTACACAGTTAATTTGCAATGAGAATTGCTGTTTCAAATGTGGGTACCTAATTTGTTGATGAATTTTATATAGTTCTTGTGATTTATTTTCATTGGGATGTACATCAGTGTCTACCCTGCTTCCACTAGTTTTATCTTTTGAATACTGTTTCTTCTCTTTAAAACTTTCTCCATTGTTCCATTGTGTTTTTTTTTCTAGTTTTATTTACTTATTTTTAATTAGGAGCATCTAGAAAGCCCTTCAGGACTCCAGAGCAACTCTGTGGTGTTGTCATATTGAATCTGTGGGAAGGGGATAGCCCAGATAATTTCAGCTCTTTAATTGAAAGACAAGAGGGATTCAACTGGAAAGCGGTGAACCATATTGCACCTGCTCTTAGAGAGGGCATACCATACTCCCATAAACAGAATAGTTGGCAGATACTGGAGGTGATTGAAAATTGGCACAGTTTCTCCAAGAAAGTATGTCTATGTTTATGACACCACACTTACAACTTGGCAGGCCTTGGAAATCTGTCTAGATAGCCAGAGCTTGTAGGACTTGTGTTACTTAGGAGTGTTTTTCACTGAGACATTGAGATCAGTTGATGAGCTATTAAAATTTCTGAGATGTTACCCACTTAAACTCTCTATAAACCCAGTAGGTCCCAAGAATATCATCGTCGTCATCATCATCATCATCATGATCATGATGTGTGGAGGGATATATGGCATATGAAATGAGTGATGTGTAATGAGTGAGGGATACATGTGACATGGTGTATGAGTAGAGGTCATAGGACAGTTATTGGAGTAGCTTCTCTACTTCTACCTTTATGTGCATTCTGGGGATTGGACTCAGGCTTGAGGATTATGGCTCCAGCTACAAAAGCCCTTAATTACTGAGTCATCTCACCATTCCCTTAAACACCAAATCTAAAAACTAGAAATGTTTGGTTTATGAAACTGTTAAACCACCCTCATAAATATTTTACTTTTAGCATGGTCACAAAATGTTATGTATAAAAAAATTTGAAATTGAAAATGCCCCAATAAATTAGCTAGCATCTTATACTCATGTTTCTGCTTTTTTATCCCAAAGAGAATCTGCTTATTAATATAGTATTGAGTGACTTACACAATTGTAAAAAGTCTAATCTTTATTTAGTATATCCATTAAAAATGTTTCAACTAATTTATCCATAAGATATTTGATTGTCTCAGCAGATATGGGAACCTGAATTCAATCAAGTGGATCTTAGAATTCAAGCTTTTCTGTTTCATCTTTTTTTGAATATTTTTACCCAGAATTCTCAGTGAAATAATTTAATTGAGTTTTCTCCAGGTATATTCACTACCATCCCTTTCATAAAATAGTATATTTTTGCCCTCCCATATCTGTGCCCTTGACTATACTCCCCTGTGAACTCTTTCCTCACTTTAAAATTCCAAAATGTGTCCTTTGCTTTACAGAAGCTTTTCAGTTTCAGGAGGTCCCATTTATTAATTGTTTCTCTCAGTGTCTGTGCTACTGGGGTTATATTTAGGAAGTGGTCTCCTATGCCAATGTGTTCAAGTGTACTTTCCACTTTCTCTTCTATGAGGGTCAGTGTGGCTGGCTTTATACTGAGGTCTTTGATCCATTTGGACTTGAGTTTTGTGCTTGGTGATAAATATGGATTTATTTTCATTCTTCTACATGTTGATATCCAGTTATGCCAATACCATTTGCTAAATTTGCTTTCTTTTTTCCATTTTATATTTTTAATTCTTTGTCAGAAAATCAGTTGTTCAAAGGTACGTGGATTGATATCCAGGTCTTCGATCTGACTCACAGTCAACAAGATAAAGCAGCAGCCTACAGAATGTGATGTGGGATTCCCCTCTGTATGCTTTGAATACCATTGATTAATAAATAAATTGTCTTAGGCCTGTAATAGGGTAGAGTAGAGCTAGGCAGGGAAAACTAAACTGAATACTGGAAGAAATCAGACAGAGTCAGGGAGAAGCCATGGAGCTGCCATTAGAGAAAGACATGTTGGAACCTTGCCGGTAGGCCATGAGACTCATGGTAAAATATGAAATGATGGAAATGGGTTACACTAAGATATAAATGCTAGCCAATAATAAGTTAGATCTAATAGGCCAAACAGTGATTTAAATACAGTTTCTGTGTGGTTATTTCGGGAGTTTGGGTTGCCGGGAAATGAACAAATGGCCTCATAAAACAAGAATGGGAAAAGATTTCCACCAACCCCACTTTGGACAGAGGGCTGATCTCTAAAATATAAAAAAAAACTCAAGAAACTAGTCATCAAAAGATCAAATAATCCAATAAAAAATAAATGGAGTACAAGCTGGGCGTGGAGGCACGTACGCTTAATCCGAGCACTTGGAAGGCAGAGGCAGGCAGATCTTGGTGAGTTCAAGGCCAGCCTGGTCTACAAGAAGTAGTTTCCAGGACAGGCTTCAAAGCTACAGAAAAACCCTGTCTTGAAAAGAAATGAACAAACACAAAAAATGGGGTACAAACCTAAATAGAGAGCTCTCAACAGATGAATCCAAAATGGCTGAAAGACACTTAAAGAAATGCTCAGTATTCTTAGCCATCAGAGAAATGCAAATCGAAACAAGTCTGAGATTCCATCTTACACCTGTAAGAATGGCTAAGATCAAAAGCACTGATGACAGCTTATGCTGGAGAGGTTGTGCATTGCTGGTAGGAGTGCAAACTGGTAGAGATGCTTTGGAAATCAGTATGACAATTTCTCAGAAAATTAGGAAACAACCTACATTAAGACCTAGCAATAGGCTGCAGGGGTTTCTTTGTTCCACGGAGCCGACATCTACCAAGTACGCCCTTTTGTCTGTGAGGTCCTTGGCCAGCAAGTGGCCTTGATCCAGTACCAGTAGATCCATCCAGAGGGGTAAATGTGTGCCTACCCAGCCGGCCAGACGCCCCGGCAAGGGAGCACAGGCACCCTCCCGTCCCCTAAACTTTCTGGCCATTCAGCGGGGCTTCTCCCCAGCTACTGCCTTTTCTACTTATCCCAACCCAGCTTGCCCCCAAGCACCACTTTCCATCTGTGGGGTCCTAGGATACCCAAATCAGCCTGCTTCGGGTCTGAGGCTATGGGGACAAGTGGTGAGTACAAGGCTGCAGGGGTTTCTTTGTTCCACAGAGCAGTCATCTACCAAGCCCGCCCTTTTGTCTGTGAGGTCCTTGGCCAGCAAAGGCACTGATCCAGTACCAGTAGATCCATCCAAGAAGGGGTCCTTAGATCCACCACCACAGCCTACTTCAGGGAGGAGGGGATCTGAGAGCCAACTCCAGTACTGAGGGGACCTAAGAGAGGGCAGAACGAGAAAAATCCCCAAGTACACAGTTAGCCACAACATAAATCAGATCAAGCCACCAAGTTCTACTGACTGCATTTGAAGGAAGAGATGGGCAGGTGCTAATCCAAGAATTCCTCCAAAAACTTGAAAAGCAACATGATAACACCAGAATCCAGTGAATATGCAACAGGAAGACTTGAACAACCTAATCCAGAAGAAGTAGAAGAAATCGACTTTAAATGTAACATTATGAAAGTGATAGAGACCATTGAAGAGGATGTGAAAAACTCCTTTAAAGAAATGGATGAGAAGACTAACAAAAAGTTAGAAGAACTGAATAAACCCCTCAAAGATACCCTAGAAAACCAAGAAAAAGCAATCAAACAGGTAATGGAAACAGTTCAAAACTTGAAAACTGAAATGGAGGCAATGAAGAAAACAAAAACCAAGGGATGGCTGGATATGGAAAATCTGGGTAAACAAACAGGAACTACAGAGACAAGTATAACCAACAGAATACAAGAGATAGAAGAAAGAATCTCAGACCCTGAAGATACAATAGAGAAAATAAATTCATTGATCAAAGTAAATGACAAATCCAACAAATTCTTAACACAAAACATCCAGGAAATCTGGGACACTATGAAATGACAAATCCTAAGAATAATAGGGGTAAAGAAGGAGAAGAATTACAGCTCAAAGGTTCAGAAAAATATATTCAACAAAATTATAGAAGAAAACTTTCCCAATCTAAAGAAGGATAATCCTATGAAAGTACAAGAAGCATACAGAACAATGAATAGACTGGATCAAAAGAAAACATCCCCTCGCCATATAATAATCAAAACACAAAACATACAGAAAAATAAGAATATTAAGAGCTGCAAAGGAAAAAGGTCAAGTAACATATAAAGGTAAACCTATCAGAATTACACCTGACTTCTCTATGGAAACCATGAAAGCCAGAAGGTCTTGGATAGATGTGCTGCAGACACTAAGAGACCATGGATGCAAGCCCAGACTACTATACCCAGCAAAGCTTTCTTTCACCATCAATAGAGAAAACAAGATATTCCAGGATAAAAACAAATTTCAGCAATACATAACCACAAACCCAGGCTTACAGAAAGTACTGGAAGGAAAACCACAACTAAAGGATGCTAACAACACCCATAATAACACAGACATCTAACAACCCTACACCAGCACAACTCATGGAAGTGAAACACACAAACTTTACCACTCAAAAAAAAAAAAAAAGCGGAGTTAACAACCACTGGTCATTAATATCACTTAATATCAATGGACTCAATTCACCTATAAAAAGGCACAGGTTAAGAGAATGTATAGGAAAACAGGGTCCGATATTCTGTTGTTTAAAAGAAATATACCTCAACTACAAAGACAGACATTATCTCAGAGTAAAGGGTTGGGAAAAGGTTTTTCAATCAAAAGGCCGTAAGAAACAACCAAGTGTGGCTATACTAATACCAAACAAAATCGACTTCAAACTAAAATCAATCAGAAGAAATGGAGATGGACACTTTATATCCTTAAAAGGAATAATCCATCAGGATGAAGTCTCAATCCTGAATATATATGACCCTAATATCAAAGCACCCATATATGTAAAAGAAACACTACTAGAACTTAAAGCACACATCAAACCTCACACACTAATTGTAGGAGATTTCAACACTCCTCTCTTGCAGGGAGCCATAGGCATAAACACCATTACAAGACGGCGCTTGCATCCTCGCAGTTTGGAGGTAAACAATTCCACATTTGGCAATGCTTCCGGACTGAGCATCCAGGCGCTTCCCGCATGCGAAATAACCGAGGTGTCCCTAACGAATCCCGAGGACTCTGGTGCCAGCGGGCACATAGCAGCCAATCAAGGTATGAGTCGCATCACATCTCCCTATATAAGCAGCCGCCATTCAGACCTTGCTCTCTCTCGCCTCCCGCTCTCCCTTCAACCAAGAGGTTCTCCAATAAAGCGTGATCCGAGAAGAATCCTTGAGTGGTGGCTGTTCTTCCTCGCTGGTCGGGGAGGTCGCCACACTCTCTCACCAATGGTCAGGTCAAGCAGACAGAAACTTAACAGAGAAATAAGAGAACTAACAGATGTAATGAATCAAATGGACTTAATAGACATCTAAAGAACATTCCACCCAAACAGGAAAGAATATATCTTCTTCTCAGCATCTCATGGAACCTTCTCGAAAATTGATCACATACTTGGTAACAAAGCAAACATCCACAGATAAAAAAAAAATGGAGTAACCACCTGTGTCTTATCGGATCACCATGGAATAAAGCTAGAATTTATCAACAATTCTACCCCCAAAAAGCATACAAACTCATGGAAATTGAACAGTCAACTACTGAACCACTCCTGGGTCAAGGAAGAAATGAAGAAAGTCTTTCTTGAATTCAACGAAAATAAAGACACAACATACCCCAACCTATGGGACACTATGAAAGCAGTGCTAAGAGGAAAGTTCATAGCACTTAGTGCCGACATAAAGAAAACGGAGAAAGCACACATTAGTGACTTAACAGCACACCTGAAACTCTAGAGAAAAAAAAAGAAACAGACTCACCCAGGAGGAGTAGAAGACTGGAAATAATCAAACTGAGGGCTGAAATCTACTAAATAGAGACACAGAAAACAACCCAAGGAATTAATGAAACAAAGACCTGGTTCCTTGAGAAAATCAACAATATTGACAAACCCCTGTCCAAACTAATCAAAAGGCAGAGAGAGACCACTCAAATTAACAAGATCAGAAATGAAAAGGTAGACATAACAACAGACCCTGAGGAAATTCAGAGAATCATTAGGTCTTACTACAAAAGCCTGTATGCCACAATATTGGAAAATGTAAAAGAAATGGATATTTTTAGATAAATACCATATACTGAAATTAAATCAAGACCAGGTGAACAATTTAAATAGACCTATAATTCAAGAGGAAATAGAAGCTATCATCAATAACCTCCCAACGAAAAAAAGCCCAGGACCAGATGGTTTTAATGCAGAATTCTACCAGAACTTCCAAAAAGAGCTAATACCTATACTCCTTAATGTGTTTCACATAATAGAAACAGAAGAGTCATTGCCAAATTCTTTTGATGAAGCTACAGTTACCCTGATACCAAAACCACACAAAGACACAACCAAGAAAGAGAATTACAGACCAATCTCACTCATGAACATCGATGCAAAAATTCTCAATAAAATACTGGCAAGCCGAATCCAAGAACACATCAAAAAATCATCCATTATGATCAAGTAGGCTTCATTCCAGAGATGCAGGGCTGGTTCAACATACGAAAATCTATCAATGTAATCCATCATATAAATAAACTGAAAGAAAAAAACCCATATGATCATTTCATTAGATGCTGAGAAAGCATTTGACAAAATTCAACACCCCTTTATGTTAAAGGTCTTGGAGATTAGGGATACAAGGATCATATCTAAATATAATAAAAGCAATATACAGCAAGCTGAAAGCTACCATCAAATTAAATGGAGAGAAACTCAAAGCTATTCCACTAAAATCAGGAACAAGACAGGGCTGTCCACTCTCCCCATATCTCTTTAAAATAGTGCTTGATGTTCTAGAAATAGCTATAAGATAGAATAAGGAGATCATGGGGATTCGAATTGGAAAGGAAGAAGTCAAACTTTCGTTACTTGCAGATGATATGATAGTGTACATAAGTGACCCCAAAACCTCTATCAAAGAACTTCTACAGCTGATAAGTACCGTCAGTGATGTGGCAGGATACAAGATCAACTCAAAAAATTCAGTAGCCCTCCTATACACAAAGGATAAAGAAACAGAGAGGGAAATCAGAGAAATATCACCTTTCACGATAGCCACAGATAGCATAAAATATCTTGGGGTAACACTAACCAAGGAAGTAAAACATCTATTTGACAAGAACTTTAAGACCTTGAAGAAAGAAATTGAGGAGGATACCAGAAAATAGAAGGATCTCCCATGCTCCTGGATTGGTAGGATCGATATAGTAAAAATGGCAATTCTACCAAAGGCAATATATAGAAACATGCAATCCCCATCAAAATCCCAATAAAATTATTCACAGACCTTGAAAGAACAATAACTAAGTTTATATGGAAAAACAAAAAGCCCAGGATAGCCAAAACAACCCTATACAATAAACGAACTTCTGGCGGCATTACCACCCCTGACTTCAAACTCTATTACAGAGCTACAATAATGAAAACATGTTGGTATTGGCATAAAACCAGACAGGTTGACCAATGGAATCGAATCGAAGAACTGGATATTAATCCACAAACCTATGAACACCTCATATTTGACAAGGAAGCTAAAATTATACAATGGAAGAATGAAAGCATCTTTAACAAATGGTGCTGGCATAACTGGATGTCAACATGTAGGAGAATGAAAATAGATCCTTATCTATCACCATGCACAAAACTCAAGTCCAAATGGATTAAAGACCTCAATATAAATTCGACCACATAGAACCTGATAGAAGAGAAAGTGGGAAGTAGCCTGCAATACATAGGCACAGGAGACCACTTCCTATGTATAACCCCAATTCCACAGACAATATGAGCAACAATGAGTAAATGGGACCTCCTGAAACTGAGAAGCTTCTGTAAAGCAAAGCACACAGTCATTAAGACAAAAAGTCATCCTACTGAATGGGAGAAGATCTTCACCAACCCCACATCAGACAAATGTCTGATCTCCAAAATATATAAAGAACTCAAGAAACTAGACATTAAAATTCTAAATTACCCAATTAAAAAATGGGGTAATGATCTGAAAAAAGAATTCCCAACAGAAGAAGTTCGAATGGCCAAAAGATACTTAAGGTCATGTTCAACTTCCTTAGCGATCAGGGAAATGCAAATCAAAAAACTTTGAGATACCATCTTACACCTGTCAGAATGGCTAAAATCAAAAACACCAATGATAGCCTATTCTTGAGAGGATGTGGAGTAACGGGAACACTCATTCATTGATGGTGGGAATGCAAACTTGTGCAACCACTTTGGAAATCAGTGCAGCGGTTTCTCAGGAAATTCGGAATCAACCTACCTTAGGATCCAGCAATACGACTCTTGGGAATATACCCACGAGATGCCCAATCACACTACAAAAGCATTTGTGCAACTATGTTCATAGCAGCATTATTTGTAATATCCAAAACCCGGAAACAACCTAGGTGCCCCTCAATGGAAAAATGGATCAAGAAAGTGTGGAATATATACACATTAGAATACTACTCAGCCATAAAAAACAATGACATCTTGAATTTTGCATGCAAATGGATGGAAATAGAAAACACTATACTCAGTGAGATAACCCAAACCCAAAAAGATGATTATGGTATTTACTCACTCATTAGTGGACCCTACCCACAAACAAAGGACATTAAGCTTATAGCTCACAAGCCTATAGAAGCCAAAT
>PVIU01024579.1:0-25299 GCA_004026605.1 Ondatra zibethicus
AAACTAAACCATCTGAATGTACGTCTGGGGCAGATTATAGGGCCACTGACAGTGGCACCAGGATTTATCTCTACTGCTTGCACTGGCTTTTTGGGAACCCATTCTCTTTGGATGGATAGCTTGTTCAACCTAGATATAGTAGGTAGGGCCTTGGACCTTCCCCAAAGTAAGGTGCTTTACCCTCTCTGAGGAGTGGATGGGGGTGGGAAGAAAGGTAGACAGAATGGGAGGAGAGGAAAGAGTGGGAACTGGGATTGGTATGTAAAATGAAAAGAGATATCTTGTTTTCTTTTTTAAAAAAAGAATAAAATAAAAAATATTTCCATATTTGTATCCTGTAGATCATTTACCTAAAGAATGTCTCGTTCCCAGACCACTATGGATATACATGCTGACTAACATAAAATTCAGTGAGAGAATTCTGAGCAAATATGTGCTCTCTGAGTGGTTAGAGGAAAGGAGGGTGACAAATTGCCTGGTGATTAAAATTACTTGAAACTGAAGTTGAATTTGGCAAGAATGGATTAATTCACCAAGTTGAGATAAGTGCACTGGAAATCTAACTTTGGGCTAAATATGAGTTTTTGGAAGCAAGTTTATCATCAAATGATGGAGTTTTGAGTGTTAATAAATTATTTTAGTAGGGACTAGCAGTGGCTCGACATTTAAGAGTTTTTGTCATGTTTCTAAAAGTTCAGTCCTAAACACCCATACCAAGCAGCTCACAACCGCCTGTAATTCTAGCTCCAGGGTATCTGACACCCTATTTTGGCCTCTAGAAACACCTGCACACATGTAGCTTACACACACACACACACATACACACACACACACGAGAAAATAAATCTTTAAAATATATATAAATTACTTTTATTAATTTAAACAATTAAGAAGCATTTTATTTTACACATTTGATAGTAAATTGAAAGAGTGAAAAAACTAAGCAACATTAATTAAAACCATATAGAATGCAGAGAATCAATTTTAAAACAGAGAGGAATAGGGGTTTCCTAATTGCCAAATGATTTTTTTGTTGTTTTTACATTCAAAAATTTATACTTCCTTCCCTTTTCCTATTCCCCTCCGGCTCCCTCACTAACCCTCCTCCCCCCCCTCCATCCTTAGGAGAGGGCTGGGTACCCTGCCCTGTGGGAAGTCCAAGGCCCTCCGCCCTCCATCCAGGCCTGGGAAGGTGTGCATCCAAATAGACTAGGGTCCCAAAAAGCCAATACATGCAGAAGAGGCAGGTCCCAGTGCCATTATCAATGGCTTCTCAATCTGCCCCCACTGGAAGCCACATTTAGAGAGTCCGGATTGATCACATGCTCGTTCAGTCCAGGTCCAGCTGGATTTGGTGAGCTCCCATTAGATTAGGCATACTGTCTCAGTGGGTGGACCAGCCCCTCACAGTCCTGACCTCCTTGCTCACCTTCTCCCTCCTTCTGCTCTTCGACTGGACCTTGGGAGCTCAGTCCATTGCTCTGATGTCTATGTGGGTCTCTGTCTCTATTTCCATCCATCGGACAAAGATTCTATGGTGATATTCGAGATAATAATGATAGTGGGGCAAGGCCAGTTCAGGCACCCTCTCCTCTGCTGCCCAAGGACCTAGCTGGGGACATCCCCATGGACACCTGAGATCCCCTCTAGAGCCAAGTCTCTTGCCAACCCTAAAATGGCTCCCTTAATGTAGATATCTTCTTCCCTGCTCCTATATCTGCCCTTCCTCCATCTCCACCCTCCCACTCTTCCAAGCTCTCCCCAATCCTTCCCTTCTTCCTTCTCCTTCTCCCTCTCCCCTTCCCCCAACCCTACCCTTACCCCCTACCCCTGGGCTCACAACTTTTGCCTGGCAATTTTGTTTGCTTCCAGTTTCCAGGAGGATCTATATATGTTTTTCTTTGGGTTCACCTTGCTATTTGTCTTCTCTAGGCTTGTGAACTAAAGGCTTAATGTCCTTTGTTTATGGCTAGAGTCCACTAATGTGTGAGTACATACCATATTCATCTTTTGGGGTCTGGGTTATCTCACTCAGGATAGTATTTTCTATTTCCATACATTTGCATGCAAAATTCAAGATGTCACTGTTTTTTACCGCTGAGTAGCATTCTAATGTGTATACATTTCACACTTTCTTGATCCATTCTTCCATTGAGGGGCATCTACATTGTTTCCAGGTTCTGGCTATTACAAATAATGCTGCTATGAATATAGTTGAACAAATGCTTTTGTAGTGTGATTGGGCATCTCTTGGGTATATTCCCAAGAGTGGTATTGCTGGATCCTGAGGTAGGTTGATTCCCAATTTCCTGAGAAACCGCCACACTGATTTCCATAGTGGTTGCACAAGTTTGCATTCCCACCAGCATAGGCTATCATTGGTGTTTTTGACTTTAGCCATTCTGACAGATGTAAGATGGTATCTCAAAGTTGTTTTGATTTGCATTTCCCTGATCGCTAAGGAAGTTGAACATGACCTTAAGTATCTTTTGGCCATTTGAACTTCTGTTGAGAATTCTCTGTTCAGATCAGTACCCCATTTTTTAATTGGGTTATTTAGAATTTTAATGTCTAGTTTCTTGAATTCTTTATATATTTTGGAGATCAGACCTTTGTCTGATGTGGGGTTCGTGAAGATCTTCTCCCATTCAGTAGGATGCCTTTTTTTCTTAATGACAGTGTCCTTTGCTTTACAGAAGCTTCTCAGTTTCAGGAGGTCCCATTTATTCATTGTTGCTCTCATTTTCTGTGCCACTGGGGTTTTACATAGGGAGTGGTCTACTGTGCCCATGTATTGCAGACTACTTTTAATTTAAATCTATATAAACAGTTACATTAAAAAAGTTACTCTGTGTGACTTATCCTAAAATGTGGTTTATAGACAATTTAACACAAAGTCTAATTACTAAGTATCTAATTACTTCAAACTGGGAAAATCACTTAACAAATAAAAAGAAAAACAAAATCAAAACAAAAAAGCCACCTACAGAACAATTCTGGATATTAAGATCTGGAAAATAATAGACACAAATTCAAAGAAATTCCTATTGCAAGGGCTTATGGCTGTGTTTTTAGAAAGTTGATTTGGGAAGTGAACACGGACCCAGAGAATAGAGACTTCAGCATCAACAGGCTGTGTTAACATTCTGTGTTTATTGCAAAGATTTCCTGGAGACAATACTCTGTGTTATTTAGAGTGTCTTAGAGGGACATAAGTTCCATGAGTTTTACGTGGTAACTTTGTTCCAATTCTGAAATCAACCCGAAACCTTCTATAGGTTGAATAGACAGATGCTTTGCGGCTGAGCCACATCTCAGTCTTCTTGGTAGAATATTTTATCCCCAGCTTTATTAAAGAGTTTTGTAAATGCTAAATGAACTGCCTCAGCATAAATGAATTTCCTATTAGTCAATTATTTATGTATACGTTTGACAGGCATTTGGCAGGACTGCCCTTTCAGATTTCTTACAAGACAGAGTGTTTTGTAAGTAAATCAACTTTAGTAGGGGTATTTTATTCCTGAAGCCAATAACTCAATTAAGTAGGAGTTAATTTTTTTAAAGATAAGTCTCTTATGTAGTCTAATCTAGCCTCAAACTCACAATTACCCTGCCTCAACGCTGAAGTGGTGGGAAACTTTATTCCTAAACTAAGGGACCAACAGCACAGAAGAAGGATGGAACAGCAAACTCAGCTGGGCCAGGTAGAGATCCAGCCATGACACTCTTCTCTGAGGATCTCCGCAAAGCAGCCAAAGGAGGCAGGTCTGCTGGGAAGCCAGCTGTGAAGGGCACAGCAATGGACTTGCAGCTGCCGAGTGCAATAGGTGGAGAGGGCAAGGGCGGCAACACATGTTATGAATCATTGCCGTATATATGACAGTTGTATAGCTTGATCCTCTTGTGGGGCTCCTAACAGTGCTAGCAGGAGTGCAGGAGCTGTCTCGGACTCTTTCACTGGTTTTTAGGACCCTATTCCTCATAGGGCTACCTTGTGCAACTTTAATACAAGGGAGGGTGTTCAGTCTTATTGCAACTTGATATGCCATGTTTTATTGATATCCACAGGAGGACTGCCCTTTTCTGAACAGAAACAAAGGAGTGGATTCATGGGTGGAGGACTGGGAGGAGTTTAGAGAGGGCCAACTTTGGTCAGCATTTGAATAAATAAATATTTTTAAAAGAAATAAAATAAAATATGAAACACAGGAGAAACAGAATCATTTCATGAGTCAGAGCACAAGAGTCCTAAAGGATGGGCTCAAATAGGTCAAAGGGGAAAGAAAGGCATCCAAGGTAGAAACTCAATTTGAAATGGACTCTCCTTAGAGTCACTGTTTATTTTAGATAATTGCTGAAACCAGCGTTTAAAACTTGATGTTCAGATATTGCTGTGTTGGTATGTATCCAGAACCGTGACAGTGTTGATTAAATATGCTGAATTGGGCCAAAAGCCAGGCCCCCACAGTCCAGTAACGCTGTATTAGGAAAAAAACCTTTGCTAGCAGAAGCAGGGAAATGACACAGGCTGAGTAAGTTGCTTAGACACACACAAATCACTTATCAGTCCTGCAGGATTTCCCGCTCTGTGCTCCCTTGGTGTAGTCCTGTTTTCTTTCTTCAGAGGTCTGTGGATATGACAAAGCACAGTGATCAGAAACATTAAGAAAAAAAGCAGGCTACTGAGTGCAAACCCATTCTGATGTCAGTAGTGTTTGGCAACATAATCAAGAAATGAAAGAACGAGGCTTAAGCAAAGCTCAAGTGTCAGCAGCCCCACCTTGTGCCTATGGATATTGCTGAAGGATGCTCAAGTACAGCCCAAACTGAAGTTCAGTCACACTCAGCCTGCTAGCATCGTGCAGGTCATTCTGGCACTTGTGTCCAAAGAATCCATTTGTTCCTGTGACATACTGAGAAACAATGAGGGGACAAGATGGATTTTGTACTTGCTTATACAAGTTTTTATCCATGATAAAAAAAATTAATCAGCGTCATAAAAAAAAAGCTGTACCTGATTCAACTTAACAACAGAGGCATATGCCAAAGGAGGTCGGTTCCCAGGTTCCCATGCCCTTCATTTACCTCAGCACACCATGCATTATGTGACGGGCCATATCCATTCCTATCAAATGGAATTACTTCACTCTGTTTCATCTATCACTTCACAGTGGGATACCCTTACCACCTTTAAACCTGTCTTGAGGGAAAGAGTCACATTTTTGGTCATTCTGTATTGCTCCTTATTTAGCATATAGAAAATTGTGAAAGTGTTGTACTTAGATGCCAGGGTTTTGCCTCATGCATTACTGAGATAAGTTTTCAGCGCTGAGCCTGGCTTCACTGTCTGTGAGCCCTGTGAGTTTTCTGTGCACTGAGTAACATGATCATATTTAGCAATGTATACATTGCCTGAGCAGAACTGACTCTAATATGAAAAGTCTTTGTCCAGCAATGTTGGTATCACCGTATAGCTTAGAGAAAGGACCACTGAGGATCTCAGAAGACACTGATCCAAACTTATACCAAACATTAGATTGTTACCATGCAGGGAACAAAAAAGAATGGGCACAAAACAAAAATGCATTGTCCTATTTACCATTAATTTTCAACCTGTAGTCAGTTGAGAAGAAAACCTTCACTGAGGAGTTAAATAAATCAGATAGGGCTGTGTATGTCTGTGTTGGCACTGTCTTAATTTTTCATTGATGGACAAGGACACAGCTCCCTGTGGTTGGCACTATCCCTATACAAATGTGCTCTAGGTTATATAAGAAAGCTAGCTAAGAATGAGTTACTAAGAAGCAGCCTGCATGATTCCATTCACTCAGGAATTAAAGCCACCAATAAACACCTCAGACTTCATAAATCTGAAGAGTTCATCTTTTCCAAAGGGGACAGAAATCAACTGAGTGAAGAGGAAGTCCACAGAGTAGAAGAGAATCTTTGCCAACTATGCATCTGATAAAAGATTAATATTCAAAGAACTTAAAAAAAGAGATTCAAGAAAAATAATAGCTGAATTATAAAAATAGTTTACAGATGAGAACTTGAAATTCTCAAAAGAAGAAGTAAAATGATTATGAAATAAAGGGTTTAACTTTCCTAGCAATTAGGGAAATGCAAAGATGGTAAGACCACACCAACTGCTTTATCCAATACCAAGTGGTCAACACTGAAAATATGCATACAAGTAGCATTAGGCAGACTGAGCAGGTTGTTAATGTGTTTAGGAATACATATGTATATACATGTAAATGTGTAACAACAATTAAGAAAAACAAGAGCATAAATTTGAAAGATAGCAAGAAAGGGTATGTGGGAGAAAATGAAATGGGGAAATTACATTATAATCTCGAAAAGATAATAAAAAATGAAAATAATTAAATTTTCAAAAGGAAAATCACCACAACAAATGCTGGCAAGCTCTAGGCCACTGTGATAGTACAAACTGGTACAGTCAGTATGGAAATGAATGTGGAGAATTCTCAAAAAGCTGAAAGAAATTTTAAGATTAAAGTGCATGTGTAGCTCTGATTCACGCTGGCTACATTAAGTGAAGTGCTCAGTACAGCAGTTAGATGCAGTCAACCCTCATCAGCCATGGATTCCATCTGCACATCTGAACACCTTAACATTCATTTCTAGCCCCCAAATCAGCACTTACAGTGATTTCGAAAGTATTTACTGGCATTCCTAAAGCAACAGAAAATTTGAGCCACCCAGTACATTATGTTCTTACCTGAAGTGGAACAAGGCGACATTCTGCCTTTTGCCCTTAATTGCTTTAGTCTATTTAATTCTGTGTTGTTTAATTTATTTTATCTTGTCCTTCCCTCCTTTGCTTCTTTACTTCTTACCTTCTTTGGTTCTTTTCTGTCTGTCTATTTTTCTTTTCTCTGTAATTTTACTGTTTAAATTGGAACCAAGCATGATGCTGTCTGCTGTCTAATATGTCTAAGCACAAGGCAGCTATTACATGTCTCACAGTCAATTGTAAGATAAGCTTTATCTGAGTATGAATGGCAATGCCATTATTTGTGACCTCAGTGTTAATAAATCAGAACTATACGCTAAATAAAGAGTACTAAACTGGGAATACACGTAATCAGGCTATTGTTTATGGAAAAATGTAAACAGAGATTTCTCCCAGGAGCATTGCAGCACTGAGCCCTGGCTTGGCATTTGCAGCAAGTTCATACAAAATAGGTGCTGGCAACATGATAGTTGACTATATTATAAATGTGATGTCGTCGTCTTTATTTCTCACCAAGAAGGAGAGATCAAGGTATTCAAAAGTTCTAACCGAAAGGTACAGTGTTTTTCAGAAAAAGGAAATGTTCTTACCTTGAAATTAAGGACACTGAATTTGTAATATATACTGAAACATTACAATTTATAATACATTGTGCAAACAGTTACTGAAGAAAACCTGTGAACATTTCCATTAGCACATATTAAAAATCTTTGAATAATGTTTTCTGAGAAAAAAAAACAGCTGCAAATAACATATATACAACTGATTCTTTCACAAGTACCCATATGCACATTGTCTCAAGTAATCTGATTTATTCCCATTTTTTTATCTTGAAACCACATCATTATAGCTATACATACACATTATATGTCTTGATTTTAACTGCAATAAACTTGAAAAATGGCTACCATTGGGTTCAACATGTATAAGCAAGTCTGAAGACTTGAACTCAATCCCCAGATTACATGCTGAAAATTTGAATCCTGAAAGTTTTGCATTGACTTCCATAAGTGTACCATGGCATGTTTCCACCTGTACACACACGCACACGCACACACACACACACACACACACACACACACATACAAACATACACACACAAACACACAGAAAAAGAGAGAGAGAGAAAGAGAGAGGGGGGAGAGAGAGAGAGAGAGAGAAAATAAAAATAATTTTTAAAAACAGTTTTAAATCCCTATTGAATTAAAAGCATTAGGAATTATCATCCCTATTTCAATAGATAAAAAATTATATAAAATTTATCAATTGCCATAAAAATGATATTAAAAGTCAAAATGAAACTATGAGAAAATTTCCCAATTATATAACATGAAAAGTATAGTGATATTAATATTATCATCAAGCAATGTTGATTAGCTTAAAAAAATAATAATATTTGTATCACAATGCTTTTCATATCATAACAGGAAAATCTTTCTCACTGACAAATGAGAATTTGAATTTTTGAAGAAATTTGTTTTATTTGTTAAGAAGTAGGTTTTTATTTTGCAGCCTTCTGGGTGTTTGAGAAATTGTATCATTAAATATGACTTTCTGGAATTTAATTTACCTCATGGAATTATAATAAAAGTATTTGGTTAATGTGTATTTTAAAATGTCAGAAAAATTAGACCTTGTTTGATAGAATATTTTCACCTTTGTTGACAAACATATTAAGAATAGCTTTGGACAAAGGACAATGTTTTACACAGAGAGTATTGCAAAGGTGACTTCCACAAGCAGAAGAATGAATCTAGACCAATATCTCTAAAGAAAACTTGAAATGGATTTAAGTCTTAACATAAGGCTAGAAACAGTGTAGCTGCTACACCACTTGACAAGACAGATGCTCTGGATGTCATGGGTGGGAAGGATAGCTTGAAATGCAGCAAAGGAAAGCAAAACATGGCAGATGAGTTCCAATAAAAGTGGATGAGATTGACCTTGTTATGTTGATAAATATATCATATTTTTACATTGTGTTATAAATAGAAAGTTTACTTATTAGTTCTTCTACTTGGTCAAAATTTATAACTAAACTAATGATTGTGTTAAAAGTAAAACACATTATATATATATATAATTCTCTAACAGCAGAAACAAGTTTCTGCACACAAGAGATGCAATTAACAGTGAAAAGATGACACCGCAGTAAAGGAGTATCTATAGCAGATCGGGAGCCCAGCTCAAAGACAAACAAAGGAAAGACAATCCGATGAAAAAGTGAGCAGTAGACCTTGGTAGAAATTCCCTAAAACTATTAAAAGAGACTCAGTTCCACAAATCTATAGGTAGTACCAAAATGGAAGATGAAATGCCACTTTGCTAGAGTAACAAAAAGACAGAGGAAAACAAGTCCTGAGGAAAATGTGGAGAACAGGAAGCTTTTAAACACTGTTGACTGAAATAGAAATTATTAGAGCCATATGGAAAACAAGGCAGGGCATATGTAATTATTTTCAAATAAGTATTTATGAGCCACCTACCCAGTGCTAAAAAGTCACATGGGCACTCCCACTGCAATAGTCTTCACAAAAGCTAAGAAACAGAAACAGCATAGGTGTCAATCAAATGCTGAAATATACAAGGAAAATGTGGAACAGGCATAGAAATCCTTCACCAAAAAGGGTAGAATATTATCATTTTCACAAAGCATGGGTAATTGTGGAACTTACTGTAGTCAATGAAGGGCACAGGAGGAAAATTACTATGCTTAGTTTTTCTGGACTTTTTTGTTTTGTTCTGTTTTGTTTTTCCCAAACATGTAGCAGAAATCTTGAAAATTTCAGTGATGATGTCACAGGCTTGAAAGAATAGAGGTATGGAGTGACTATGTTAGTACTATGTTAGTTACTTTTCTATTGCTGTGAAAAATAACATCATGATAAAGAAAATTTAAAGAAGGAAGGAATGTATTTGAATTTATAGTTCCAGAGGGTTAAGAGTACATGATGGCAGAAAAACATATCTAAAAATAGGCATGATAGCAGGATCATATACACATATATCTCCCTGGAAAAAACATTTTAAGAAAAACATTATCATTTAACCATTTCTCTGTTTTCTGTCACCTGTCTTCTATTTGAATGAAGATCATTGCATAGTCTGTTGTACAATGGGTAGGCAGTTGGGCTTCAGGTTTCATGACAGTACCACTTCTACTCCGTACATAGCAAGCAGTACAGCATCCCCTGACTGCCGTCTGTCCCTGAGCAGGACAGCGTTCCCTGACTGCCGTCTGTCCCTGAGCAGGACAGCATTCATCATGGATTCCAACCCTCTGAAAGCATAAATTCTACTTTCGATAAATTTCCTTGGTCATGGTGCTTTATCACATCAAAGAGAAGTTATTAATACATTGATCTTGAGAAGTCAGGCCCTTGTGCATTTGTCAGTTTCAGGGAATTTTCTGAGACTTTATTTATTTTCTGAATATTATTGAACTTCCCCTATAATTTTCTGAATCTTTAGGGGCTTCATCTACAGTTCTCTGGGTACTAATGAGTCTCAGGATAAATTTCTATGTAAGATGTTATTCAGAACATTCCAGTGAGAATGAGTGAAATTTCTGTGCTTTACTTATTTATGGAGTCATTTGTTTACATAACATAGTTTTGTGTGAATTTACTTTGTTATCTGACTAATATCCTAGCTCCAATCTACTTGTTTTGTTGACAAATTGTTTCAACTTCATTGAAAAATTTTTCCCATGTTACTTCTCATTTCTCTCAGCAATATACCTTTCAATTTTTAGCACATTTTTCTTCTGGTATTCCTATGTTGCTCTAGGCTCACCTGGTAAATTTCTTTGCTTCAGCTCTGGGATCAACAATTTATTTTTTCCTTTTTTTTTTTTTGCTTGCTTGTTTGTTTGTTTGTGTGTGTGTGTGTGTGTGTGTATGTGTGTGTGTGTGTGTGTGTGTGTATGTGTGTGTGTATGTGTGTGTTGAGGAGGGGTTTCTCTGTTTAACAGCCCTAGCTGTGCTGGAACTGGCTCTGTAGACCAGGCAGGCTGGCCTCAAACTCAGAGATATTCCTGCCTCTGCCTTCCAAGTGCTGGAATTAAAGGTGTGGATCACCACCATCCAGCAAACTTATTTTAAAAGCCTATATGTTTCTATTGTTATTGTTGCTTATTTATTTGTTTTTTAGGAATACTGTTTAGAAGTCAACTCTTGGGGCAAAATGTGGTAGAACATACTTGTAATTTCAACGTTGGGTAGTGGAGGGTGGAGCAATGCTCTAAGTTTAAGGTCAGCCTAGTCTATACAAAGAGATCCAAAGTAGTCAGGGATACATAATGAAACTTTGCCCTAAAGCTAAGGAAGAAGGAAAGAAGGGGAAGAAGGAAAGAGAAGGAGGGAGGAATAGGAACAAGAAAAACAGGGGCCTGCAGAACTGGCTCAGAGGTTAGGAGCTCTTCCTGCAGAGGGCTTGGGTTCAGCTCCTGGCATCCACATGGTTACACACAAGTCTCTGTAATTCCAATCTCAGGGTTTTGACACCCCCTTCTGGACTCTGCAGGTACTAGGTATGCATATGGTGCACAGATATATGTGCAGGCAAAACACCCACTGGCATAAATAAAAGTTAAATTACTTTTAAAAGGAATTGGAAATTTATCACTACTGGGCCATATGAGTACACAGATTAAAAGCACATACACATATACGCATGCATCTTGCTCTTTTTGCATACATTCCCACAGCTATATTTATGTCTATATTATATAGATAGAAGATAAAAATGAAGAGGGAGAGAAAGAGGGAGAAAGAAACATGAGTTTATACTAACCTCTTTACTCTATTCTACAGGGTTCAGTCTAACCAACTCTCTTATCTGTACTCTCCCATTCCAAAGAACCAGAAAAAAAACAGCAAACCCTTGGCATTTAACAGCCATACCATCATTTAATATTTTATATTTTCAGTGTACATGTTCAGAATCATTAAATTGTATTCCTTGTCTCATTCTTATAAATAACTTATTTGTCCCCAGTAGAGTAGACAGTTTATGTCCTTTTTTGTGACAGTTTCCCTTTAGAAAACACTTGCCAAGTTCCCTTGACCCTCATCATTTTACTGTGTCACACGCCAGGACATTATGGGTTTACTGTTGCTACAGCTGTGGTATAAATTGCTCTAATGCCAATTAAAAAAAAAGGTGCTTTTAGGAAGATTTATCATGCTATGGTACATTCCAAGAAATAGTCTATTTTTGAAGGGATTAAAATTTAATGATATTTTGTCTTATGAATTTGGGTACTTTTATCCAGTCAAGACTGTAACTGAATATTTCTTCATTCTTTGAAGCATGGAGTGTCAAGAACAATATCACTTAAAAGCAGACCATTTAGAGTTACTGACAAGAAAATTACTTCACAGAGAATTGGAGTATAAGTAGGAAGGCATCCATCGTCTCCCAAATTAGATTTTTACAACACTTTGTTATACTGCTCTAAATGCTAAAATATTAATGTGAAACCAGTCTCATGTGCCTTGGTGTAAGATTTAACACAGAAGGACTCCGCAAGCAGGGTCACTTTCTCACTAGTATACATGAATCCATCAGATGAGCTAGAGAATATCCTGTCAAGGACATGAATGGCACGGCCCATATGCCTGTTGTAGGTTTCTCCATTCCCAGGAAGTGGACAGAAGAGATCTAGAAAATGCTTGAGGTAACTAAAGAATTTTAAACTGAATTAAAATTAACTAAAGTAAAAAAAAAAAAAAAAAAAAAAAACCTCCATCTTGTTTAACCGGTTGTCTTAATGTCAGTCTTCAGATAGACGTTAATTGAATTCAAACAGCCATTTAACACCAAGTAAAGTAATATATTATAGAATTTAGCTGCTGGACCACTGCCGACTGGTTAGAGATAGACCAGTGACTTCAAGAGAGGAAATGAAGACAAGAAGGCAGAATTTTCCAAAACAAACTATGTCTAATCCAAAATTTTCCCAAGACGATGCCTGAGAATTTAGAAATTAAAGATCTTTAAATAAATTATGAAGTAATGTTTGTCTTCATTGGAATTTAAAAATCTCTAAACAACTTTAAAAGATAATTTATGCTTTCATTGTTGCTCTCACACAAATATAAAATTAATACATTATAAAATTTTAAGTATTTTACTTAGTGCTGCATGAAGTTGTAAAATACAACATCAATTTCAAGGGCAGAATAATGTGTCTTCTCTCCCATTTTAGCAGGCAAGAAATATTCCCTTTGTTCTCCCTTTTATGTAATCAACAAATTTATACAACAATTCTGTGTCAATGAATGCAGAGAAAAACAGGAGCAGCATAAATAAACACCCAGTAATTTTTCCAAGAGCTTTTATCTTATTTAACATTGCAAATAGCAAAATAAACCAGGAGAAATAGCCTTAAAACACACAGTTGGTTATGCAATAGTACGTAATGGTCAGTCCTGAAAACATCCATATAGGTAATATTACATGAACTAAACAGGTTATATTTAGGAATATATGTATATACACATACATAGGTGAATGCAATAACTTTACTAAAAAGATGTCATGAATTTAAAAGAATGGAGGAAGGATATATGGGAGGGTTCAAAGAGAGAAAATAGAAGGGAGAATAATTTCAAAAATTTTTATAACCTCAAATTTTTTAAGTGTAACAGCATATATAATCATAGAAACTTATATAATCATAGGAAGCAGAGTCTATCATTTTCTTATTCTCTCTCCCTGTGTTCTGTCATTTTTCTGTCTCTCCATGTAGAAATAAAGACAGAAGTACAGGTTATACATTAGATAAAATTAGTGTAAATAAATTATACTAAACCAAGAGCCAAGGCAGAAGTTGAACATAGTTTTTACTGGCAACTAGATTTAGACATAAGTATGAGACGAATACTTTTGTCCTCCACTACTTTTTTCTATATGCAATATTTTGTCCACAATTTGACCTAATCTTTGGGTTACTTGGTTATCCATAATAATCAGAGTCATAAATTTAATATTTCAGGCACCATATATAAACCTTTTGCAGATCTTCTCGTGACTGGCACAGTGTTTTTCTGGATGCAGAACTCTTGGCTCAACATGGAGTGCATATTTTACATTTGGAAAGTGATTTTTCTGGTGATCTTTCCCATTGTTTTGCTTATCATTTAATAAGGGTGCCTTCTCTGATTACTATCATAAGCTAAACATTAGTTTTCAAGAATTTTGACTCCAATTTGAGAAGGCGTGAATGGCATCTTCTTGCATTTAAACATAAATATATTTCAACCCTCTTCAGAGGAAAAGGAAAACACACAGGCAGAGGTGGGTTTCAATCTAACCTGGCTTTTGGAGAAGGCCCAGGGAAGACTTCCCCACCACTGCCTTCCTCAGGAGAACTTGGCCCTTTTCTCAGCCTCACCAAGAGACCGCTGTGCCTTTGTGGAGTGGACAGTGGTAAATACAGAGAATAACAACTGGTCAAGACCAGAGAATAAATATCTACAGAATTTTTAGCCATTAATGGTACACCTGTATCATAATCCCTCCTCCAAAGCTCAGGGAATATGGAAAATGTGGTAGAAAGCTTGTAAGAACCAGTAAGAATCAGGAGAACGGTGAGAAAAGTGTCCTCAGAATGTGATAGGATTGCTTCACTCAGGAATTCACACCAGCCGGGGTGGCCTGTACACCATCAAGGCAGTCTCCATCCAGCATGGGTTGGGAAGCACACAGAAGCACCTACCCCTGGTCAGGAACTAATGACAGTTGGTGGCTGTTGGAGAGGGAGAGACATTTTTTCTTTAAGAGAGCACTCTATGGTAGGCTGGCTATACTCCAGTCAATGACCTACACACATGAGTTTAGAGTCAGTGGGTGATAAAAGTAAAACATATTAAAATTAATGACAAAAATCAGTGATTTGAAGAATAGATACATGGCCTAGTGGTTAAGACAACCCACTACTCTTATTTATGCTGGATCCCTTTTCAGTTCCCACACACACGAGGCAGCTTACAATAGCCTGGAACTGTAGCTACAGGGGAGTCAATATCATCTTCTGCCTTCTACAGACGCCTGCACACATGCAAAGCACATAAACTCATACATACCCAAATTAATTAATTACTTAATCAATTTGAAATATCTTTAAAATATAAAAAATATAAAGATGTCAAGAAGTGAGGAGGGAACATGAGCAAATTACAAGAAGAATTGGAGGTGCATGGGTGGACATTATTGGATTGCACAGTATGTGTAAATGAATTTCTCAAAGGATAAATAAAAATCGTAATATAAAATAAAAATCAAAACTGAAATCAAAATAAATAGAACTTCTAAGAGTGTCTTCCTTTGTTCCCTCTGAAAATTAAGGGAATTAAAGACACATTCAAATTATTTCCAGCGTCATGTTTAGTTATTGTTCATGTTTGTTAAAAGAATTCGTTTCAAGATTGTGTTTATACCATTCCTTACTTAGTTTTCTGATGTATTCCTTACTTTCTTCTGTCCTCCAGCTCTTTGCACTTTATAGACCTCATTACTCAAGTTCAATACTCCTTATATCTATAAGACCTTCTGCAAAGAGTCCAGAAATGCTCAATTCCTGGTGCTTCCTCAAAGAGCTGACACACTTCACTTCCTGCCTTTGACAAAACTGAAAAATAGATTTTCTCAGATGGTACACAAAAGAGAAGAAAGTGGAATTCTGCATCTATTTATCTTCTTTTTACCATGTACTTTTTTGGTTCAAACTACTTTTTTCTTACAATATTCAACTAACACAAAGTAATTAAAATCAAAAATATGTGTCCCTATCTAAAAATAAGTGCACTGCCTGGTGGATCTTCCCTTCTGGTGAGTTGTACATTGGACATAGGCCCAAAGTCAGCCATTATTATCTTCTACTAGATGTACCTGTGTAAAGGAATTAGCTGGGTATTTATGAAGAATAGCTTTCCTGTATGTAGTTTTTAAAATTTTAATACCGCAAAAGATAACAGGTTTCATTGTCATAGTTATTACAAACATACCCTTGTGTTTTCTCATATCAACCTTTCTGCTGCCTTCTCTCTTAAATCAACTCTCCTGTTTCTTATCATAAATATTGCTGATTCTGCCTACATGTATTATTCTTGGGAGACAGGTTTGTTGTTGTTTGTTTTGAATTCACAGCTTGGAATGAATTATTCCATACTCTTGGCATGTGAGGCTTTTACCAAGAAATCTGTTAGTCTATTGAGAGACCCCTGACTGCAGCTTGGCATGCTTCTTTTGAAAATTTCAGATATTTTTATCAAGTGATTTTTGCCACTTTGACAACTAATAAATCGGAGTGAAGACCTTTTCTGGTCACGTTTACATTAAGCTCCACATCTCTCCCAATGCCCCCACCTTTCCCAATACTAGAAAAGTGACAGCATTTTATTAAATGGTTTCCTGTATTTGTCCCTTTTCCTTTGTAAATACAAAGATGCAAATACTCATTTACTTAATTATGTCACGAAAGTTCTGGATGCATACTTCATTTTCTGTCTGCCTAGGATGTTTCAATAATATATTCTGTCTTCCATTTCTATTGGAACTGTCAACTATATTGTCTAATTGACTTAATGAGTTCATTTACACGTTTTATGTTTGGTTCAATTTGAACATTGTAATCTTTGTACTGAAATGTTTGCTCACCTCACATGTTTTCCTTCTCCCTCCAAAGGCATCTGTCTTCTTTTCAGCTGGGCTGAGTTTTCTTGTAATCACTCAACTTTCTGTTGTGTATTTTAAAAGTATTGTTTCCTTTGTAATATGTTGATATCATGCTCTTCATGAGATAATGCATACCTTATATGTTTATATTTCTCCTAATACAATTTTTTAAATCTTGTGCATTTATTTATTTTGCATGTGTGTATGTATGTGCTTGTGTGTGTAGGTATGTGTGCCACAGAAAATGAGAGGAAGTCAACACTGCCATAGATATAGAAGTCCCATGACTCCCATGGCCAAGCACCTTTGTCTCAAAATACTCATCTCACATAATGCAGGGCACCAAGGAAGTTTGGGTATGTTGGGGAATATACTTTTAATGTGTGTCGCTTTTGTTTATGCTGCATTTGTTAACTCTGTGAAGATATGATTCTTTGCTCTCTAAAACATCTGATCGTCTAATAAAGAGCTAAACAGCCAATGGCAAGGCAGAAACATAGATATATGTGTATAGCAGGCAGAGAGGATAAACAGGAGGAGAAATGAGGTTGAGGAAGAGCAAGAAAATACAGAGAAGAAGACATCAGGGGCCAGGCATCCAGCTGCACAGCATGCCATGGAGAAAAAGGTAAAGAAATAAGAGACAGATAAAAGTCCAGAGGCAAAAGAGAATTGGGATAACTTAAGAGACGTTGGCAAGAAACAAGCCAAGCTAAGGAGGGCATTTATAGCTAAGAATAAGCCCCTTTGTGTGATTTATTTGGGAACTAAGTGATGGGCCCCTCAAAAACAAAAAGAGTAAAACATCACAAAACATGGGTGCTATGGTCACAGCTGATTTTCTGAGTTAATGAATGTGCAATGCTCTGTGCTACCTTGATGGAGGCACTCAGGAGTTTCACACCTAGAACAGCATGAGTTTGAACTGTAGCTTCTTCTTGAGGTGGTTCCCATTGGGGGGCTCTTGTGTTTAGAATGGAGATGATGTTGTGAGGTCCCCTTTGAAAGCAAAGATCCTGTGTGAACTGTGGTTACTACTACAGGCTGTAGGTTGTCATAACTCTAATATGCTCTAAGGTTATTGACAGTGCTCTAGAGAGTTTGATGTTCTCACGTGGCCCCACATTGAAGGATGAGGCAGTGGAAGCCAAAGTTCTCTGTCTCGCTTTCAGAAGTGTCTACCCTCGACTCTTAAGTCTCAGGGGCTCCAGCTTCTCCTTTACCTGAGTTCTAGAATTCCTCCATGACCACTTAACTAAAAAGCACACTCTCTGCCTGCTACTCCTTTACCTTTGTAGAGCAGAAATAAGTAAGGCTTGGGTACCTCCTCCTTTAGTCCATCTAGGAATCCCATTTTCCCACACTTCATTTCTGGTATTATGCTGATTTTATTTATTTATTTTTTAAAAAACTTTCTTTTCTTATTTTACATGCCAAATCCATTTTCCCACTCTCTCCCCTCCTCCTTCTCCCTTCACCTTTCCCCTCCACCCCCATCCACTCCTCAGAAAGGTTAAAGCTTTCCATGGAGAGTCAACAATGTATAGCACATCACTATGAGGCAAGACCAAGGCCCTCCCTCATATCTAGGCTGAGCAAGGTCTCCCTCCTGAGAGAATGTGTTCCAAAAAGCCAAAACAAACAGTAAGTAAATCCTGGCCTCACTGCCAATGTCCCCGCAGTTTGCCCCAGCCTTACAACTGTCACCCACATTCAGAAGGCCTGGTTTGGTCTTAAGCTGGTTCCCTCGCTGTCAGGCTGGAGTTGAAAGGCTCCCATTAGCTCAGGTATTATGCTGATATTTTACTTACTAGTTCAAAAGCATGTTTGATTAATTTTGTTAACTGACATGTGAACACTATAAGGGTTAAGTGTATCACACAGAGTACTTGTGGTCAGGAGCCAAACTCCTTGGAATCTAATTTGTTTCTCCAAATAATATCAAATATTCCTAAATTTTTAAAATGATGGTATAACTAAGTGATTTAGGTTACGCATTCATTTGCTTCTAGACTTTACATTTTACCAATAGGCTGCTTTTTTTTTTCCCAATAAATGCCACAGAATTTTATGAGTGAAGTGTCACTGGGGCCTTAGATATCAAGGTATTTTTTTTACCAGTGTTACTTTAGAAATATTCAGTTAGTTTTCCTTCCTTCTTCACTTCCCTCCTCCTTCCTTTCTCTGTCTCTATCTTTCTATCTGTTTCTGTCTCCCACCCTCCATCCTTCCTGCCTCATTTGTTTTTCTTGTTTCCTTTTCAGTGCTGTAGAATAAAAACAGGGCCTTGTTTGTGCTAGGTAAGTAAGTGCTGGACAACTAAACTGTATTCCTTGCTCCATCCATTTAAATAAGCTTCAGTTTCATTATCCTGAATAAAAATATACATGTTTGTCATCAATCATAACCAAGTCAAATGTGGTGATTTGAATGGGCCTCATAGGCTCCATATTTGGCTGCTTACTTACTCATTAGCAAATGGCTCTATTTGAAAAGATTATAAAGACTAGGAGGTGTTACCTTATTGGAAGAAGTGTGACCCTGGGACTTCGAGATTTCAAAAGCCCATGCCAGGCCCAGTCTCTCTTTCTCTGCCTAAAGACAGGATATAGCTCTCAACTACTGGTCCTGCACCTTCCTGCATGCCGCCATGTTCTTTGCTATGATGATAATGGACCAAGAGTCTGAAGCTAGAAACAAGTTCCCAGTTAAGTGCTTTTGTTATAGAGGTTGCCTTGGCCATTGTGCCTCTTCACAGCAATAGAATAATGACTGCTATAACTATCAAAATTAGTTAAAATAAACAGTGACTTCATTACATTCATTTCCAGCAGCATGGTACAGTAGAGCTTCACTAGTTCACGCCTTTTCTTATTCCACCAGAAAGATTCTTAAATCAACTTCATGAGTAATCTGTATAGCTATTCCCATCAACTCTCAGTATTTCAAAATATGATAATATTGAGAAACATATCTTCTTATAGTTTATTTTTTCTTTGTACTTTTAAATTTTATTTTGTTACTTTTAATTCTGTGTAGGTATGCATGTCTGTGTATGGATTTATGTTCCCCTTCCCTAAGCAAGCCAGAAGAAGGCATCGGATCTTTGACTCAGGGGTTATAGGCAGATATAAGTCTTTTAATGTGGGTACTGGGCAGCAATCTCAGGTCTTCTACAAAGGTACCAAATGTTCTTAACAACTGAGGCAGCTCTGATTTCCCATCTTTTATTTTTTAAATTTATTCTGTGTTTGTAATTCTACACAGCTGAGGTTGGACTTCCCATTCCTGTTTCTTGAGTTTGCCCCTTATAATAAAGAAAATATAATTGGTATATCTTGGAGTTAGCCTGGGATTCTTTGACCCACATCTTTCAACAATTGGCACCGAAATCATGAGGCTTGGAAACCCATATATCCCCTTTTCGGAACCCACGCAGTTCTAGCCAGCCACCACCAGGCCCCCCGTGGTTCCCTGTGCAGGTGCTCTGCAGCAGCCTCTGTTCTGGATGGCGTCTCAGAGCAGCTCTGGGTCTGGGCAGGGTACAGGCTTCTCTGGGTGTCTCTGTCGGCATTGTTGCCTTGCTGTCACTGCAATACCCGCACTGTTGCCACCCAGTCAGGGATCTCCACAGAGCACACAGTCTGTGACTTACACTGACTGAAGGCTCTAGATTTTCTCTTTATCCTGGCTACCAACTCTCAAAATCGTTTTGATCGCATTAATAACTGATCTTAATTTAAGCATATTTTTCAGTATCTAATGCACTAAAACCAATAGGAACTGTTCAAGGCTTGTATTTCCTGACCACGTGGCTACAACTGCAATGCCTACTAGCTGGTAACTGTTATTGCACCTACTCCAGCTCGTTATAGGTGAGGTTTATAAGGTCAGATTTAAATTTTATAAGGTCAAAATGGCAGGTAATTTAACGATGCAAAAGTTTAACAGCTTTTTTACTTATAGTATGGATGATATTATGCAACGCTTATGTCATCAATCATACATTCACCCTTTGTTAGGAAAATGATCAAAACGTGGGATTCAAGCAATAAGGCTACCCCACAAGGTTGACTTCAATTAATGTCAGTGGTCTTAGAAGATGGGCCACAGTTTCTCCGAAGTATTATTGGAGAAAAACGACAAAAATTTTAGAACTACAGGGAAAAGCAAAAGGACTCCTACATCCCTATAATTAATTCTAGGGATTAGCTTTGTCTTTCATATTTTCTCCTTAAAAAAATGGTTTGATAGTAGATCCAATAATGAGGCACTTTTGAAGTGATACAGTCTTTACAGACTGATAATGACCAGCTAAAAGGGAAAGGATATGAACAATTTGATGAACAAATTTAATGGACATAACCCAGTCAATGATAGAGGGTGCTGAGACATTGTCTGAGACAAATCGTGATATTGAATGTATTAATTGGAATCTGTTGAAAAGTTATGATAGATTAACAGATAGGGTGTCTCTCCAGGAAGGTAATATATATGTCATAAAAATTATGTCCAAGGATAAAATGTTACCTTTACTGGACTGACTTCATACCTTGAAATCCTCAATGAAAGCATCAGAACAGAACACCAGAATGAAATCCAGACTTTACAAAAGGCAGTGGTAAAAAGATTTAAAATGTTTAAGGAATTTATTGAAATTGATGATCAGGGACAAAAGGTATAAAGACAGAATTTAGCCTCATCAGTACATACCAAACTCCAGGATGGCTTACCCAGAGTTCTAACTGCCAATCCAATGATCTTGGAAAGATCATCTGGCACCAAGTACCCTAAGGTAGTCAAAGAATACACATGGGAGCCCATACATATGAGAGATCTAACAGAAATTATGCAAGCAATAGTTTCTTATGACCTACATTCACCCTTTGTTAGGAAAATGATCAAAACGTGGTATTCAAGCAATAAGGCTACCCCACACGGTTGACTTCAATTAATGTCAGTGGTCTTAGAAGATGGGCCACAGTTTCTCCGAAGTATTATTGGAGAAAAACGACAAAAATTTTAGAACTACAGGGAAAAGCAAAAGGACTTGAGATTTCCCAAGATCAAATTCTTGGAAAGGGACATTACTCTGATCCTCAGGACCAGGCTCTTTACGATAAGCACACCTTGTCACTATGTAGCAAAGCTGCTTTAAATGCTTGAGATAGGATTCAGAAGATAGGAAAGAGAATTGAATATATTAGGGTTAAACAGGGTCAGAGAGAGCCCTTTAGTGACTTTGTTTACAAAGATTAACTTAGGCTGTACAAAGAGGAGTAACAGACCCAGAAGCTAGACATACACTTATTGAATCTTTGGCTTTTGAAACTGCCAACTTAGAATGCAAAAAGATTCTTGGGCCTTTAAAGGTCAGATCAGCACCAATAGATGAACTGCATACAATGAATGTTGAGACACTTGACTATAGTACTGAAGCTTGGGTAGGAGGAGCAATTTCCAATGGTATAAGGAGACATCAAAATGCCAAATGTTTTAATTGTGGTAGAATAGGACATCTGAGAAGGGATTGTAGACAAGGAATTCCTAGATAATATCTCCTCTAGAAATGACAAGAATAGGAGGACTCAGCCTTTGGGTGTATGTAGGAGGTGTGGCAAAGGCTAACATTGGACCAATGAATGTAGGTTGACAAAATACAGACAAGGCAACCCGACACCATTGGGAAACTCCTTGGGGGCCTCCCACAGGCCCCCATGTCAAACATGGTTCATAATTCCCAGCTATTGTGGAGAACATGTCTTACCAGGAAAATTAAAAAAAATCCAGTGTCTGCTGTAAAAAACCATACTGGTCGGGATGAAGGAATAGACATGAAGGATGAACCAAAAACTAAAGTAGAAAATAAGAAACGTTTATTCTGGCAGACTTCTATAAATGATCAAAGACCAAAGGTAAGTGTGTGTATAAATAGCATTGTAGTTGAAGGCTTGATAGACAGGGGTATGAATGTACGTATTATTACTCTTGAATTTTGGCTTCTGAATTGGCCTCTTCAAGAGGCTGGTATTCAGTTCTTAGGAACTGGAACCCTATCTCAAATAAAACAAAGCATGAAATGGACTGAATGCATAGGGCCAGAAGGACAGAGAGGAAGGCTGAGGCCATATGTAGCAATATTGCAGTAAATTTATGGGGTTGTGACCTATTGCAGCAATGGAATACCCAGATTACATTCCTGCAGTACCCAAAACTTATGATTCTGAGGAAGATATTATAAGGTATTATAAACAAACGTCACCAGCCATTCAGGCTTACAAGATCACAAAGCAACTGACAAACCTTCAGAGGCTCTAACAGCCCTGCCTTTAAAATGGTTAAATGAGAAACCAATATGGGTTAAACAGCAGCCTTTAACAGAAGAAAAGCTGCAGGCTTTAGAACAGCTGGTACAGGAGCAACTAAATGCTTGCCATATTAAAGAATATACCAGCCCTTGGAATTCTGTATTTGTTGTTAAAAAGAAATATGGAAAAATGGAGAATGGTGACAGATCTTAAAGCTGTCAACAAGGTTATTCAACCTATGGGTCCTCTACAATCTGAAATTTCTCTGCCTTCTCTGTTATTAAAAGGATGATTTCTCATAGTTATTTATTTAAAGGAATGTTTCTTCACTATACCTTTACAAAAAAAAGGATAGAGGAAAAACTTGCCTTCACAGTGCCTACTTATAATAATTCTCAGCCTACTAGGAAATACCAATGGACCATCCTCCCACAGGGAATGTGCAATAGCCTCACTCTATGCCAATACTTTGTCAGTCAGGCATTGGAAATAATATGTAAGCAAATTAAGAGAGACCATTTGGGGACTCTTAATGACTTTCAAAGATTGCTAGGAGATATTTCCAGTTTATGACCAGCTGTTGGGATAACACCTGATCTAATAATTTATTTAAAGAAAACTTTAGATGGTGACAACAATTTTAAAAGTCCCATAGAATTAACAGCTGAAGCAGAAAAAGAATTGATGATAGTTGAGGAGAAATTACAGGAGGCACATATGGATAGGATGAATCCAAATCTTAATTGTATTCTAATCATATTGCCTTCCAGAATTTCCTCTACAGGAATTTTAATGCAGAGGGAAGATATTAACTTAGAATGGATCTTTTAACCATGTAAACCAAGTAAAAAATTAAAAACTTAAGTGGAAAAAGTCTCTGAATTAATTATAAAAGGAAAATTGAGACTTCATTAATTAGCAGGTATAGACCCAAAAGAGATTATAGTGCCTTTTACTATTGATGCAATAAAAAAGTTATGGGAAGACAATGAACCATGGTAAACAGATTGTGCTAATTTTTTGGATTCTTCCCTGAATTATATGTGGCGCACCAATAACTAAAGCCTGTACATTTTATACTGATGCAATAAATCAGGAAAGGCAGTTTACAAATAAGAAGAATTAAGTAAGATGGAACAAAGCCCTTATAATTCTGTCCAGAAGGCAGAATTATATGCTATTCTCATTGTACTAAGGGATTTTAACAAACCTCTTAATATAGTTACTGATTCACAATATGCAGAAAGAGTTCTCTTGATATTGAAACTGCTGAATTTATAACACATAATATAGAATTTACTTCCCTCTTCATTCAGGTCCAAGACATAATCAGGAATAGGCTTTGTCCCATATACATAAAACACATCCAATCCCATATGGATCTGCCAGGTCCTCTATCACAAGGTAATGCAAAAATTGATTGATTATTGATTGGAAGTGTCTTGAAGGCCTCAGACTTCATGGAAAGCATCATGTCAAAAGCCAAGGTTTAAAGAAGGAGTTTCCTATTACATGGCAACAAGCTAAGGACATTATAAAGAGATGTCCTACTTGCTCTTTCTATAACCAAATACCATTACGTACAGGGAGTAAACCAAAGGGTACTCAAAGGAATGAGATCTGGCAGATGGATGTGTTCTACTTTACAGAATTTGGAAAGTTAAAATATGTGCACTACACCATAGACACTTATTCAGGTTTTCAATGGGCAAACTGCTTTGAGCTCAGAAAAGGCTGATTCGGTAATCATGAATTTATTAGAAGTTATGGCCATCATGGATATTCCTGCACAAATAAAGACAGACAATGGCCTAGCATATGTATCAAAGAAAATGAAACAATTTTTGCTTATTATAATATAAAGCATATTACAGGTATACCAAACAATCCTACAGATAAGGCAGTTATAGAATGCTCAAATTAAACTATAAAGGGTATGCTAAACAAACAAAATGAATGGAAAATACCCCCAGAAATAGATTGCATAATGCTTTATTAACCTTGAATTTTCTTAATGCTAATGAAAAAGGAACAACAGCAGCAGACAGATTTTGGATAATAGAAAAAACTTCTGAATTAAATCAGCCAGTATATTTCAAGGATGTGTTGACCTCACAATGGAAACCAGGAGATGTGCTATATTAAGGAAGGGGTTTCATCTTTGCTTCCACAGAAGAAGGAAAACTATGGATACCATCAAAATTAACAAAGATTCATTTTGAAAAATAGAAACCTCTTGAGAAAGAGGAATGACAGCTCATCCACAAAGATGACAACCATACAGGTGGTAAGAAAACCATATAAGGTTGGGGAGGGTTCTGTTCTTGTCTTTACAGGAAAATACGCATCTTAAAAATGTCAAAAGATCTGAGACATCTGGATGCTGAAAGAGGAAAAAATAACTATCCAGGAAGCAAAAAAGATTATGACTTATGAGAACAGGTGACATATAAATATTTATAAATATATAGAGCTGCCTTTGGAGTTGGACAATGGCTATCCTTCTCTAAATCCAAGCATGTTGTTTAAAGAAAAATTTAGAGTTTCTTTTTT
>PVIU01024580.1:0-25330 GCA_004026605.1 Ondatra zibethicus
AAAAAAATCAGACCAACAAATAAATTCTAATATAAATGCTAAGTTAACCACACATAATTTTGAATAAATAACTGCCAAGGAGCTGGAGTCTGTATGGCTTCGGAGCTGATTAGATCTAGAAATCACATTCTGGATGTTTACACAGGGACTCAACTCCTAAGAGTAAAATTCTTTGGCTTACTATCTGGATCTAATTCCATTGGTCCATTGATGTTCAGTGTCCCTACCTCACCAAAGAAAAGATCAGCAAATCCCAACTTCAGTGCTGTTGTGAATGGCATGATCCAAATTGCAGTTTCTTCCTGCTGAGACCTCTGTAAATGTGTTCAAGGAATTCCTTGCCCCTTGGCTAGATGAGTCAGTGGCCCACTGAATCCTAATACCTGGGTGAAGCGTAAGTGGGGTCTCTATGTGTGGATCTTATACCCACAAAGGTAAGGCCTATCAATGGCTAGACTCTGAAGCTCCACCCACTTCCCAGCCAAGGTGCGTAAAAATCCACTCCAGATTCTGGGGCTGAGAAGATGTTTCTCAGTCAGTCTTACAGCCCCTGATGGTCTGAAGCCCTGGCCTTGGCTCACATTCTTACTGGCTTCTGGCAAACATCTATCTTCTGTCTCCTGTGTATGGCTAGTTTGGGTGGAACTAAAACTCTCACAGCTGAGACATTAGGTGAGCAAGAAGGTGTTTTTTTCTAACACAATTGCTCTAACTGAAGAGCTGTCTCCATGGCTTCTCTGGACCATGTGAGAACCACGGAGAAAGCCCACCTGTGTCAGATCCACAGCCACGCACTCCCCTCACTGCCCCTGTGGGCAGCAGCCAGTTCATGTCAACTCAGAAACATGTGGTGCCTACCAGAAATCAAACAGTGTTGACATCTGGATATTGTAGCACCCCCAGAAAAATTTCATTTTAGAGAGCCCTGTCAGAGTGTTACTTTGAACTGGCAAGTTGTAGCTGCTGACCAGACTAAATCCCTAGGAGGCTCTCAGCTGATAGAGCTCAACAGCCAGGAGACCTCCCTCTCTGATCCCCAGGAGAGAGCAGTCCCTGACAGCCAGGGGAGAGTCCACAAAGAAGGCAGCCAGGTGAAGACCCTGAGTGGGAAGGAGACTCTTGTGCTCCACAGTACAGCTGTGTGTGGAAGACAGCGGAGCACCCTGTGATAATCAAGATGCTCTCTCTGGAAGGCAACTGACATCTCCTGAGAGGGACCATGTGAGATCCTTCAGTGGTCACCAGCCCCGGGATGAGGACCATCTAGTTACTTCTGTGTTTGACCAGACCATCAAGGAGAAGTATCAAGAGATGCCTGTTACTGGGGGCCTCAACTTAGTCTGATGGCAACCAGAGGGGTGAGCATTTCCCTGATGAGGATCAGGTGGCAGCTCCCTTTTCTAGCTAGTCCTTCCATCCCAGTCAGGTCACATCCTCTTCTACCCACACTTCTTGTGGGTACAGGAAGAAGGTTACAATTAGGGACACAACTTGTATGTGGTTCTTCACCTTGCTAATGCTGTGACCTTTTATTCCAGTTCCTCATGTTGTGGTGACCCCTAGCCATACAATTAGTTTTGTTGCTATCTTATAACTGTAATTCAGGAATCTTCTCCATGACATGGCTCTGGGTCTTGAGGTCTGATTTGTCTTGAAGCTGTCCCTACAGAACCTGAAATACTTTCTGGCGTTGTCTTGGGCCAAAGGAGAACGTGAAGAAAATGAGGATCCTCCTGAACACGTGGTGAAGAAGGCCTGGATCCTCAGCTGCTTCCCTTTAGGAACCAAACCTTATGTTTAGGAAGATCCTCATTTTGTCCACATTCCTGGCAGTTTGAAGTCCTACGTCTGTATATGCTCGGATTGAGGGAGATGTTCCACAAAGTCTCCATGTGCAGTGAACTGGGATAGCTGTAGAAAGAAATCTCCCGCTCAGATGTGCTCAGCACACCGAACAGAAGCCCTGCAGGGGGTGGGGCTACCTGTGTGTCACGTGCAAGAGAAACTTTTCCAGACTGTTTTACCTCCAGCAGCTTCACGCAGCCTGCCGCCTGACCGTCCACAAGCAATATCCTTCCCACACAACCTTCAATTTCTTCCTACCCACAACTCTGTGAACTCCTAATCAATGCTACTGTTGTTTGTGAATGGTAAATAAATACAAATTAAAAATACAAAACATCTACACTATGATATGATTACCTATTTTGTATACAGAAATCTCTTAAGCTTACCCTCTTTTTATGACAGTGGAATAATAAGTTCTAAGATGAAATTTGCATCATTTCTGCTTTTTTATACTAAGGAACAGCAAAAATGCAAATACTAAGGTGTATAGTATTAATGATACAATGCAACATGCCCGATTTTTATAATTTAATTGTGCCCTGCTTTGTTTGTTTGATACAGGGTTTCTCTGTGTAACAGGCCGGGCTGTCCTAAAACCCTGTTCTGGAACCCTCTTTGTAGATAGGCTAGCCTCGAACTCAGAACTCACGGAGATCCGTCTGCCTCTGCTGGGATTAAAACTTGTCCCACCCCAATCTGGCTGTGTGGTGCTTTTTTAGGTTTTGGATTTTCTTTGGTGGCTCTGGTAGTAAACTTCCTACGATCCAGAAAGCAGTCTTTATTAAGTGCGGTATGTCTGTAGTTGAGAAATGGCGAGCGGTAACCCTGCTTCCCCAAAGTTGTGCCTAGAGGGATATAATCACATGACGACCGAAAGGCAGTGCAGCTGATCCTGGAGCAGCTCGCTCTTGTTTCTTATCAGTCAGTCTGGGGGGACTTGGACTTTTCTAGTGCAAACCTTCTTCGGCTAAGTGTAATTAGAAACATTCAGTTTACTTCATGTTTTCCAACACCCTTGGTTCGAATTGTTTTTAAATGCCTTTTCCTATTGACATTTGTTTGATTCTCTCTGTATGTGCAGGTGTGTACTGCATGCTTCTCTGTGGGTTTACCTAGTGACTCTACATGTTTCTCAACTTACACATCTTTTACGTGGTTACTGCACAAAAGATTTACTTGACTGAACTGTTGACTGACAAAATTACCAGATAAATTGTAAGTTTCAAAGTTGAGACACGCTGTTCACCTGTAGCTTTCCAGGATCCCTTTCTTGTGTTGTTGTAGGACATCATTGTGAACTCTCTATCTAGTCCTAATCATGACCAGGGCAATGCCCTTAAGGCCTTCAAGGTTCTGGGACAGGTTAGTCACTGAAGCAGATTGAGTAATGGGTCTACAGACATTTTCCTCCCTCTGGAGGAAAGGTCTATTGGAAGTTTCAGCGGGTATACATGAATGTTCTTGTTACTATATAGTCTGAAACTACAGGGGGGAAGTTTCTGGGGGTACAGGAGATCTGCAAGCTGCAGTGTAAAGAGACTATCTTCTTGATCATGGGAACAGCAGAGGGAGAAGTAGTGGGTAAGGGAAGGCCTTCTTGAATGTAGCCCTGAGTGCTGGCTGTTCTACAGACATTTTGAGCAGGAAAGTCTCCAGTAGTGCTTCACCTATGCTCAAGGTAGATATGTAGCCTGGGCACACAGAGAACATAATCAAATCTCCACAGAAACTATTTTCAGAAAATATCAACTACCAAATTCTGTATGAAATGGCAAACACAAAGGGATCATTGCAATGCAATCATGGCACTCTTAAGTGCTGCATCTGAGAGCCGTCTCTGCAGAACTGACGAGCTCAGTTGCTATACCATGTTGCATAGAAGTATGCTTTTTTTTGAGACCAGGTTATGAGGTATTCATAGGAATTTAGGGGTTATTAATTACTATTGGCTCTATAAATATGTTTAATGCTCACAATATCATTTAAACTATGGTATAAGTGTGAAAAGTTTATGACAAAGACACTTTGTAAAAATCGAATGTTAAGTATATTTAAAGAAAGCTTGGAATACAGAAATCCAAAATCCATCACACATTCAAGGTCATCATCTGATTCCACGTGGCTAGATACCTAGAGATTGAAGGGGAGCCAGGCAATGTGCAGACAGCCCATCACAGGCACTTAACAACCTGGTCCTGAGAGTTCTGGACCCTGTGGGAGCAGCGAATGGGCTCCACAATGCCAGGGCACCAAGGCCCAGCACAGTGTCGGACCCCAGAGGAAAAGGTTGAAGAGGTGTTGGTGAAAACATACAGGAAGCAATGTTCACCCAGGTGTCTTTAAACAGTAGAGGACTTTTAAAAGCTTGGTACTGTGGTGTTGGGTATTTTAAAACTGGTCCTTGTGGTGTTGATAGGCACAGACCATGGGTACCTGGCATAGACTTGGAACTACATTACTTTTGTTACATATGTAAGTCAAAGATATTCAGTCCTGGTGTGGCAAAGCAGTCTTGGGCAGGCAGCCTGGGTTTCCAAAAATACCACTATCTGCTCAGAATATTGGTATGTGGGAGGAACACTGGGGGCATCAGGAGGCAGAGGGAGAAAGACAGGAAGGTTGTTTGTGCCACAGAGGGTGACCGCTTCAAAACTCCGGGCACTCTCAGCTGGAGTGAAAGTAGCGCTAGGCACAAGGGGTGCTCTGGAGGAGGATTGCTTGAATCCAGAAGTTGTTTCCAACCTTGGGAACATAACAAGGTGCTTTGTTCAAACATAGTAAAACAAATAACAAGGTAAATAAGTAAACAAAATACAGTACCTGGTGACTCTCCTCCGTAATCCTAGACTGAAGCAGGAATGTCCAGAATTTGCTTTGAGTTAGGCCTAAAGATGAAGTCCCTGTATCAAAAATCAGATCAACAAACAAATAAAAAATCTATTGTCAATGCTAAAGTGACCCAAAAGAATTTTCAATATTTTATACCAGAAGTAATTTTGATTAAATTTCAGCTCCCAAGAAGCTGGAGTCTTTATGGTGCCGTAGCTGATTAAATTTAGAAATCACATTCTGGGTGTTTACACAGTGACTCAACTCCTAAGAGAAAAATCCTTTGGCTTAGGTCTGGATCTGCTAATTCCACTGGCCCAGAGATGTTCAGTGTCCCTATCTCACCAAAGAAGAAATCAATCAGTAAAGCACCACAGCTACAATGATGCTATGGATGGAGTGAGCCAAAGTGCAGTTTCTGGTTGCTGGGACTTACAGAAATGGCTTCAAGGAATCTTTGCTCTTTTGCCAAATGATTCAGTCACCCACTTAATTCTAAGTGCCCGGGAGAAGAAGCTTATTTAGGGACTCTGGGTGTGGCACACCAACCCAGGTCCTAGCCTACCATGACCTTCAGGCTAGACTCTGAAGCCCTACCCGCATTTCAGCCAGGTGTCTAAAAATAGACTCCAGATTCTAAGCTGAGTGGCTTTCTCCACGTCAACCTTACTCACAGCTCCTGAAGGTCTGAAGCCCTGGCCTCAGCACAGATTCCTAGCTCCTGGCAGCCACCTAACTTCTGTCTCCTGTATATGACTACACTTGAGGAACTAAAGCACTCACAACTGAGACCTTAGCTTAGCAACAAGATGTTCTCCTTCCACAACACAATCGCGATAACTAAAGAGTCCCTCCTTGACTTCTCTGGGTCACGTGAGAACCACGGAGAAAGGCCACCTCAGTCCGCTCCACAGCCATGCACTCCTCTCGCTACCCCTGTGGGCACCAGCTCATGTCATCTCAGAGCCGTGGAAAACCCACGAGAAATCCCAGAGTGACGATATCTGGATAGTGTGGCACTCTGGGACATCCTTTATTAAGAACTCTAGAGCACACCACAGATAATCCATTGATTTCTAATTTGGAGAATTAAGTAAGAGTGTTGCTTTGAACCAGCAAGTTGTATCTGCTAACAGACTAAATCTAAAGGCGGCTCTCAGCTGACAGAGCTGAACCACACCCCTGAGACCTCCCTCACTGATTTCCAGAAGACAGCAGTCCCTGACAGCAAGGAGACAGTCAGCTGTCAAGTCAATCAAAAGAGACTGTGCTTGCTAACAAGAATCCTGCGATCCATAATACATCCATTTATGGGAGTAGGAGAACCAGTCGGTGATAATTATGTTGCTGTCTGTGGAGGACAGCTTGCCATTCTTGAACAGGCTTGTGTGATATCCTCTAGTGGGGAACAGTACTCATCTGAGGACAATCCAGTTACTTCTGTGCTTGACTTACCAGAGCTTCAGCTACGATCAGATGACAAACAGAAAGGGTAAGCAGACTCCTGACAGGGTTCAGGTGAGAGTTCCCTGCAGTATGGGGCTCAGATGGCAAACCACATTGGTGACCTGACCCACTATGGAGACCATAAGACAGCCAAGAGTGGTGTCAACCCCTGTGAGAGTCAGATAGCAACCTCAGTTGGTGATAAGACTCTGTTGGAGTCAGGTGACAACCACCCTCTCTGAACAACCATTTTATGGGAGGAAGATGCACCATCTAGTAGTGAAACAAATGTTCGCTGTGGTCAGTGACACGCTCTGTAGGTCAGAGTGTCTGTGGAGGGAAGATGACAGCCCCCAGTGTGAAGAAAACCAAAATCCTCTGACGAGTTCCATTAGTAACTAGACACATTTACTATAAGATAACAAACAAAGTTCTGGGTAGGAAGAAATAGGTTTAGTAAGGAAGATATTGCTTGTGGACAATCAGGGCCCAGCGCTTGCTCAATCCTGTCCTTGGACTCTCCCACGTACCTTACAATGATCTGATCTTGCAAAGTTCTTGTTGCTAAAATGGGTGAAAGACACTTAAGGAAATGTTCAAAATCCTTAGTCATCAGAGAAATGCAAATCAAAACAACTCTGAGATTCCATCTTACACCTGTAAGAATGGCCAAAATCAAAAACACTGATGACAACTTATGCTGGAGAGGTTGTGGGGTAAAGGGAATACTTCTGCATTGCTTGTGGGAATGTAAGATGGTACAACCCCTTTTGATGTCAGTGTGGTGATTTCTCAGAAAATTAGGAAACAACCTTCCTCAAGACCCAGTAATACCACTTTTGGGCATATATCCAAAGGATGCTCAATCGTGCAACAAGGACATGTGCTCAACTATGTTCATAGCAGCTTTATTTGTCATAGCCAGAACCTGGAAACAACCTAAATGCCCCTTCGCCAAAGAATGGATAAGGAAAATATGGTATATTTACACAATGGAGTACTAAACAGCAGAAAAAAATAGCGACATGAATTTTGCAGGAAAATGGATAGAGCTAGAAAACATTGTTTTGAGTGAGGCAACCCAGACACAGAAAGACAATTATCACATGTACTCACTCATAAGTGGTTTTTAAACATAAAGCAAAGAAAACCAGCCTACAAATAACAACCCCAAAGAACTTAGACAACAATGAGGATACTAAGAGAGACTTACATAGATCTAATCTATATGGGAAGTAGAAAAAGACAAGATCTCCTGAGTAAATTGGGAGCATGGGGACCTTGGGAGAGGGTTGAAGCGGGGAGGGGAGAGAAAAAGGGAGGGGAGCAGAGAGAAAAATGTAGAGCTCAATAAATATCAATAAAAAAAGAAAAGAAAAGAAAAGATTAAAGGTGTGTTCCACAACACTAACGGGAATCCTTTAATCTGCCTTTTGTTTAAGATAAAGATGTTGTTGGTGAAATTTACATACTTCCTATTAAATTGTACTGATAACAACAACAATACAAATATTAAAACATAGTAAAAGCATTATCATAAAATAATATGGGCCCAATTCCTCTTCCCTCTTTTATGGACTGAAATTCTGCCATTCTTTTTCAGTGGATGATGGTAATTGATTGCTCTGTCAGCCAACCTCCTATGGTTCGAGGAAGTTGTTCTATTTACTGCAGTTTCTCTGTAGTTGAGAAATAGGCAGAAGTAACCCTGCTTCACACAAGTTGTTTCTGGAGATGTGTAGTCACATGACCAGCAAAGAAAAAGGTGCTACTAACTCCATCAACAGCATTGTTTCATTGAGAAAGTTTTGTGAGGTCACTTTGGTCCTTTGTGACTTATTTTATCTATTTGTAAATATCAAAAGTCAGATTAACATTTTCTCCTCGGATCCTCGACTATGATATTTTTGCATGTGATCTTATATTTACATTTGCACATGCATGTGTTCTGCATGCTCCCATATGGTTTAAACTACAAAATCTACATATGTCTCAGCTGACGCATATTGTTAAATAGAGGGCTCAATCTCTGTGTCAAGTAGATTGGTTAATGTGTCTAATGCAGTAAGGAGAGCGAGTGGGCCCCTTTGTTCCATTCCACCCGGCTAGCTTAAGCCCTGAAATAACCACACAGAAATTGTATTAATTAAATTACTGCCTGGCCCATTATATCTAGCCTCTTCTTGGCCAACTCTCACTCTTGATCTAACCCATTTCTATTCATCTGTGTCCACCACAAGGGCAGGAGAACCATGACATCTACCACACTGCCTTCTTCCCAGCATTCCGTTCTGTCTACCCCGCCTACCTGATTTCTGCCCTATCAAAAGGCCAAGGCAGTTTCTTTATTCACCAATGAAAGCAACACAAATACAGAAGAACCTCCTACACCATTTCCCCTTTTTCTGTTTAAACAAAAAAGAAAGGCTTTCATTTTAACATAGAAAAATTACATATAACAAAACAGTTATCAAGCAAGAATTACAGTTACAATATTTATATTTATTATCTTTTATTATAACAAAGGAAAATTATAACTATCTATCTATTCTTTAACTCCATCAAAGACTCCAGAAGGACAGTTTGTTTGAGATTTTCAGCTGGGATGTATGAGTCCTCTTGGTACTATATATGGATCAAAGTAAAACTGGCTAACTCCTAACTACTGTGATATGCATGGAAAGATCCAAAGTGCAATTTTCTCCTGTTGGACTTCATAACTTCAAGGAGTTCCTGGGTGTTTGCTGGGCTATTCAGTCACCTTCTGCATTCTAAGAACTTGGGAGGAGGAGCTTAAATAAATCATCTAGATTTGAGCTCTAAAGCACAGGGTGTGGCCAACCAAGGACTAGGCCCTGAAGCCCTGCCTACTTCCTACTGAGCTTTCTATAAGGAGACTCCAAATTCTAGAGCTGAGTACCTTTCTCCCAGGCCACCTTCATCACAGTCCGTGCAGGTCTGATGCTCTGGCCTCCAGCTCACATTCTGGAGCTGCTTGGATCTAGCACCTACCCTCTGTCTGTCTTCATATTTGACTACTCCTAAGGACTTAAACTCTAAGAACTCAAAACCCAGTTCAACAACATGTTCTCCAATTCTGGAACAGTTGAACAAACTGAAGAGCCCCAAAAGGTCGTCTCCGAATCATGTAAGGACCAGGGAGAAACTCCAGGTGATTCTGAACTAGGGCCCTCCACTTCTCAGTCTGCTCCTGTGACAATGAGCCTGCTTGAGTCAATTCTGAGATATGGATGGCTACCGGGTATCAACCTATGACCAAGTCTAGATTTTGCATCACCCCTAGGAGAGACTTCAGCCAGAAATCAAGGGCACAACCCAGAAAAGACATGGATTTCAAACTTGGAGAGCCAAGACGGAGTTTTGCTTTTAGCCAGAAAGGTGTGTCTGCTGACCAAACTAAATCCCCAGCAAGTTCTCAGCTGATGAAACTCAAAGACCAGGAGACGTCCCTCACTGATTCCCAGGACAGAGCAGTCCCTGACAGCCAGGAGACAGTCTACAAAGAATGCTGCTATGTGAAGGTCCCGTTTGGGAAGGAGACTTTTGTGTTCCAACCTACACCCCTGCGTGGAAGTCAGAGGAACAGCCCAGAGATACTCACTCTGGAGGGCAGCTGGTACCTCTTGAAGGGGGCCATGTGAGGTCCTTCAGTGCTGAACAGACCCGGGATGAGGATCATGAAGTTCCTTCTGTGTTGGACCTGACGGTCAAGAAGAAGGACCAACAGATGCCTGTCACTGGGGAAAAGACCTTCAAAGGCAGTCAGATTGCAACCAGAATGGGTGAGCAATTTCCTTATGAGGGTAAGATGGCAGCTCCCTTTTATAGCCAGGTTCTCCATCCCAGTGAATTGATATCTTCTTTTTCTGTCCATACACTTAAGGAAGACTTGGAATACGGGAATATAGCTAGATATCTGGAGATTGAACTGGAGGCAGGCAATGTGCCTACACCCCATCAGAGGCTCTAAACAACTTGGTCCTTAGAGCCCTGAACTCACATAGAAACAGGGAATGGGCTCCACAATGCCAGAGCACCAAGGCCTACCACAGTGTCGGAAAGCGTTGAAGCGGTGTTGGTGAAAATATTCAGGAAGCAATGGTCACCCAGGTGTCTTTAAACAGTACAGAACGTCTAAAAGCTTGGCACTGTGGGGCTAGATATTTTAAAACTGGTCTTTGTGGTGATGATGGGCACAGATTGTGGGCATCTGGCATAGACTTGGAGAGGCCCTGCATGCGTCAGGGGTTACATATGTAAATGATCGTCACTTAATAGCCAGGTCCTAAGAGACCAAGAGCTGCCATGGACAGAGGGAAAGGGAACACATGGCCAGTTCATGAGAGCTACCACAGTGTCAGTTCACCAGAGGAAAGGGGGAGGGCCGTGTTGGTGAAAACATTGAGGGACCAGTGGCCAAACCTGTGTCATTGGACAGTACTGATATTTAATTGAAACAGCTTCTGTAGGGGTGATGAATGGGAACTGTGAGCACCTTGCATAACTGTCTGATGACATACGTGATTCCAGGCGAGTCAGTCCCTTCTGGGGTCAAAGACTCTTGCCAGAGGGAAAGAAGACATTGGAAACTGCTGTTACGGGCTGTGATGCTGTAGGTAATCAAGAGGCAGAGCAGAAGGACCAAGAGGGAGTCTGGGTTTAATATGACAAAATACACCAGCCATTCTCACTGGCGGTGATAGTATTTCTAAGACAGAGGAGGGAGAAGGGCTAGTTGTGGCCAGCCTGTGCACACAAAGAGATCCCGAGTGCAAACAAAAATTTTCAAACTCAGAATACAAAACAAGAAAAACCAAAACACTGGGCTCAATAAGTCTCAGCTATAATGTAGGCTTAGATAAGAGTTTCCAGAACTGGAGGTGAGTCTGACATAAAGAGGGAGACCTTGTCTCAAAAACTAGATCAGCCAACAAGAAAAACCCCTGTTATCTATGCTAAAGTGATCAGCGGAATCCTCAGGTTTTTGTACTATAAGTAATTTGGTTTAATATGCAGCTGTCAAGGACCTGGAGCCTGCATATCTGAACTGTTCAGTAGAACTAGAAACTCACTGGGCAGTGGTGGTATACATGCATTTAATCCCAGCATTTGGGAGGCAGAGGCAGGTGGATCTCTGTGCATCTAAGGCCAGCCTGGTCTACAGAGTGAGTTCCAGGACAGCCAAGGCTGCACTTAGACCCAGGTAAGGATGGAAAGTTCAATATTGAGTTTCACCTCACAGTGGTTTTCAGGAAACCACAGCATGGAATTCCTGCATCCTTAGCTAGGTGACCAACACCTCTGCTTTCCAAGTGACTGTGGGAGATGAAGTAAATTAATCTAGATACTAGATTCTGCCCCAAAGGCAGATTAGATAAAACTTGTCAAGGAATTGGATTCTGCATCGCCTATCAACCCATGAAATACAGAAATTCATGTTCTGGGTGTTTGCACTGGGCCTCAGCTCCTGCGAGCAAAATCCATTGGTTGAAGAAGCTGAATTTGTAATAATTCCTTTGGCCCCATGTATTCTCTTTCTGCACCTTCAACTCTCTCTAGGAAGAACAAAGTAAAACTGGCTAACTCCTTACTACCGTGATGCGGAAGGAAAAAAATCCAAAGTGCAGCTTCCTCCTGTTGGACTTCATGACTTCAGGGAGTTCCTGGGTCTTTTGCTAGGTTATTCACCTTCTGCATTCTAGCAGCTTGGGAGGAGAAGCTTAAATAAACCATCCAGATTTGAGTTCTAAGGCATAGGGTGTGGCCAACCAAGGGCTGGGCCCTGAAGCCCTGCCCAATTCCTATATGCTTTCTATAAGAAGACAACAGATTCTAGAGCTGAGTACCTTTCTCCCAGGCCACTTTCACCACAGTCCATGCAGGTCTGACGCTCTGGCCTCCAGCTCACATTCTGGAGCTGCTTGGATGTAGCACCTAGCCTCTGTCTGTCTTCATACTTGACTACTTTTAAGGACTTCAGAACCAAAAGCATAGTTCAGCAACATGATCTCCATTCCCCAAACAATTGAGGAACTTCCCGAGTTCCTCAGGGTCATCTCAGAACCATGTTAAATCAGGGGAAAAGCTCCAGGTGATCCTCAGCCAGGGCCCTACAGTACCAGGACTGCCCCTGTGGAGACTGCCCTATGTCAACTCAGAGCCAAGTGGTACCTACCAGGAATCAAACAATGATGATGCGTGTGTACTGTAGCACCACTGGGACTCCCAGAACTTAGCAGCACACCCCAAAAAAGGTATCAATTTCCCTTGTATAGCCTGGCCCTCCATCTCTGTCAGATGATAACTTCTTTTTCTGATCATACTTGTTGCTAGGATCAGGAGAGGATCAGTTGGTGACATGACTTTCTATGGTGCTCAGGTAAAAGCCCCTAAATAATCCTGGCTGTGTCTGAGAACCAGATGAGATACCCCAGTAGTGCCCAGATAAACCACCATGGTACCCTCCCATCCTCAGAATGTCTGCACAGGTCAGAGGACAGCACTCAGTGGTGAAGAAGGCCGTGACCCTCAGGCAGTTTCAGGTCAATCCCCAGTTCCTTCCCATTCTCCTTTTGCCCCCAAGACAACCTCTAGAAAGCACTTGCGTTTCCCCTTCCAGAGACGGAGTCCACAGGAGAGGGCGATCTCAAAGGCCAGAACCCTGTGCTGCACAGCAATCCTCCCCAGTTTGAATCCCTACAGATTGTAGGAAACTTTACACAATGTCTTTCCACCCCAGAAACCATATGAGGACACATGGAGAAGTCTTCTGTGTGCATTAGTTCAGGATATTCTCAGCAGACCCAGGAAGTACAGTGGGAGCCTTGCTTTGCAAGTGCAACAAATCCCTTTCCAGATGTTATTGCCTCCAGCAGCATATGGCTGCGCATGCTGTAGCTTCACGCAACACTGGATGGAACTCACTATCCGCCAGCATTATCTTCCCAATCATATTTTATTCTTCCTACCCACAACCTTGAGAACCCCTCCTTCATGCTACTGTTCATAAATAGTGAACTAATAAACATTTTAAATTTGAAGCAGTTAACTCTGTGAGCTAAAGGATCGATTACTTCACCTGAGGACATGTTCGTGTGTCTTTCTCGCACCATGTTTATTTTCTCCAAGCAGCATCAAGAATGAGGAAACATGTCCTCAGGTCTGCTCTTACTCTCTTGAGAGTTTCATCTCTTCTCTCTGTATTTTTGGCTTTCCCTTGGTCTTTCCCAAACTATTTAAGGTTTTCTCCTCAACTACTGAGCAGAGATAATGCAACTACTTCTGATTAAAAGCGCCAGGAACATGCTCAGGATTCAGGAGAGGCTTCGTCTTAGTGTCCTCCAATGTGGCTGGACCCCAATGAAAACAGTGAAATCTCCAACCCCGACTTTAGCCAGCAGATCGAGAGCTAATCAAAGACGGGCTGATGATTCAGAAGCCCGTGACTATTCCTTCACAGGCTGGATGCCAGAAAAGCCCCTCGGCTGGGCGGAAGGGCAGGTATCTGTGCATAGGGAAGCGGAAGGGTGCCGCCAATGTTTGAGTACCCAAAAATGTAACTTGGATGAGGACTCAAATTCTGAGTCAACTTTCTCAGGAGATGTCGTGAATCTAAAACTGTCATATAACACAGTCTGAACCTGAGGGTCGAGAAGGCTGTGTTAAAAAGCAATAGGGTTCTCATGGAGCCCACCCGCAAGCTTAGGGCAGCCGAGGCCAGCAAGAAGCTGCTGACCAACTAAGCGGAGGCTCACATGTCTAAACCCCAGGAAACACAGCACAGACACCTGGAGGAATGCCTCCAGGCCAAGAAGGAGGAGATCAGGAGACTTCCAAAGGGAGAAGAACCCAAGACATAAAGCCCCTCTTGCATCTGTACCTACTGGCCTCAGTGTGGCCTTGCTGCACACAGCAGTCATTAAAGCAAAACTAGTCTTCCAAAGAAAACCTGCTGGCTAACTGAATCGCGGTTGCACAAATCCCCTTGGGGCCTGGAGGGAAACTGGAGATCTCGACTTCATCTCAGTGGGTTGCTTGCAGTGGTCATGTGGGCAATGCCCCAGATTTACCTGTTGTTGCAAGTGGTTCCACCGATAGATACTCTGCAGAGCACTTGATCAAACGCAGTGTGCATAGTTCTACAGTGTGCCCATAAAGCCCCAAGTAATACAGCTTAACAATCACTAGTAATGAAAGAAACTTCAGAAAATGTGCCACAAACTGATTAAGGAAATGGAGAGAGTAATTCCGAGAGCAGATTAAAGGAGTTAATTACGCACAGCTTGACTGAGCAGAAACTAAAAGGGGAGCTAATGGGCTCTTTGATATTATTTGAAGACGCTAAATGTCAAGGAGAAAAAGATGTTTTGTGTGATACAATGACGTGCTGTTAGAGGAATGAGGCTGAGTTGAGAATGGGAATGTTTAAATGAAGTATTATGAATGCTTTGAAAGTGAAATGTGTGTAACTGTGAAGTAGTCTTTCCAGTATCAAATGTGATCCCTCCTTCAAAGGGGAAATATACCAATTTTTGGTTGTAATACCTGTTGCACAGTCTAAACAGTGGATTTCTATAGTGCTTATTAACTTCCAACTTGAACAGTCTTCAATTTCGGTAAGAGCCTATTCTGTTTCCTAATGTGTCTGTGATTATATATCCCATGAAGTCCTGCGTCACCTTGTAGAGTGCAAGGCTGGAGAATGACTCTTTTACTGTTGTTTTTTGAGACAGGGTTTCTCTGTGTAGCCATGGCTATCCTGAAACTCATTCTGTAGACTGGGCTGGCCTTGAACTCAGAGATCTGCCTGCCTCCGCCTCCTGAGTGCTGGGATTTAAGGAGTGCACCACCACCACCCAGCTTTTCTTTTTTTAAATAAATTTTTTATACAGTAGAGTCTGACCACAGTTTCTCCTCCCTCATCTTCTCACAGATCTTCCCCACCTTTCTACCCATTCAACTCCACACCTTCTTTCTCTCTCACTTTAGGAAACAAACAGGCAAATTAAAAACAAACAGACAATAAAATAATAAAACAAAACAAACCAAAAAAGCAAAGCAAACAAAACAAAGAAAAAGCACAAGAAACACATAAGCAATGACAAAACCCATAAACACAAAGTGGGAAAGCATAATATATAAGCAAAGACCAATAAGATAAAAAAAAAAGTCCAAACAAAGCAAAATGAGACAAAAAATACCTACACAAAGTCATTGACTTAATTTTGTGCGAACCATCCACTGCTGGGCATGGGACCTGCCCTCAAGTGTGGTTTGCACACCTAGTGAGACTCCAGTGGAGAAAACTAATTTTTTTCTTTGCAAATAGTCAGCTGGAGATAGCTTCTTGCTTAGGGATGGGAGCTCTTGCCCGCTTCCCCTTCTCGGCTCTGCTGCCCTATCTGGCTTGGATGTGTTAGGCCCCATGAGTGCTGCCACAGTCTCTGTGAGTTCATTCGTACATCAGCCTCATCGTGTCTGGAAGGCTCTGTTTCCTTGGTCTTGTCCCTCTCCCTCTGGCGCTAACCATCTTTGTAAGTCATCGTCTGCATATTTCCTTGAGTCCTGAGGGGGAAAGATTGGTTGAAGACATCCCACTTAGGATTGAGTGTTCCAAAGTCTCTCGTTCTCTTTCCATTGTCCTTTTGTGGGTCTCGGCATTAGTTCCCACCTGCTCTGGAGAAAAATTCATGATCCTGGCTGGGTGAGATGCTGACCTATGTGTATAGCAGAATGTGGTTAGAAGTAGTAGAATAGAAACGTATTTCCCTGATAACAAAGGACACTGAACTTTTCTTTAAATGTTTCTCAGTCACATGTGTTTCATCCTTTGAGAACTCTCTGTTTGGTTTTGTTCCTCATTTTTAAATTATTTTGTATCTTTTCTTGATATCCAGTTTTTTTCAATTCTTTATAAACTTTAGGTGTTAACCTTCTACTGGATGTACAATTGGTAAAGGTCTTTCCCCATTCTGTACCCTGCTGCTTTGTCAAAATGATGGTGTCTTTTGCCATACAGAAGCTTTTCAGTTTCATGAGGTCCCATTTATCAATTGTTCTTCTGAGTGCCTGTACCAATGGCATCCTGTTCTCTTCCTGTGCCAACAAGTTCAAGACTATTTTCCACCCTCTCTTCTATCAGGTTCAGTGTGTTGTGACAAAGGCTTAGTTTTGTGCAGTGTGATATAGATCTATTTGCATTGTTCTATATTCAGACACTCAGTTTGAGTAGCACAATTTGTAGAAGATGCTGTCTGTCTTTTTCTGCAGTGTGTATTTCTGGCTTTTTTTTGTAAATAATTAAATGTTCATAGGTGTGTGGACTTAAGTCTGGGTCTTCAATTTGATTCCTTTGATCAATATGTCTGTTTACATTCTAATACCATGATGTTTGTATGACTATAGCTCTATAGTACTTGAAATTGAGGTGAGTGATACTTCCATTATGTCTTTAATTATTCATGGAGAATGGCAATGATATTGTTTCACTGGCACATTTCTGAGAATAATGGAAGCTGTTTGATGAGTCTATGACATTTCTATCATTCCATGTCATGGTGTTTCCATTTCCTGATAATGTGATTACAGTTCAACAGGAAAACTGTGTCTAAGCATTGCTAAGCAAGCCCCCAAATTGTTATGATACTAACAATAGACCAAATAACATTCTTTGAAAACTCAACAAGTAAGATGAACTTAAATCATCATGTTGACAAAACCAACTGGCATCAGAACTTAGGTCAACAGGGTAAATGTCAGACTCAGAGGCAAAGAAAAAGCTTCATAAACTTGAGTGAGACTCAAAATATTACCATGGGTCAAAATTGGCAAATATTCCGACACTATTGCTGAAATAACCTTACTTCACACTAGTAATGTGAGAAAAACTAACATAACACTGCAAACAAATTGGAGGGGCTTGTCTCTGGCAGAGTGTCCACGGGTGCTCACAAAGGGATCTTGACTTGGAGACAATGTTTACCTCATAGCTCTGTGGTTTGGGGACTCTGGCTATCTTAGCCAGCATTCAGGCGTTTTCAATGGTCAGTGTAGGCAGGATCTTGTGTTACAGCTGGTGCTTAGGGTAGACCTTCTGAAATTTCCTTTTCTTCTTTGTCAACTTCCCGACTCATTGTCATTACAAGTCTGTCCTGGCTGTTGTATGTCACCTTGACACCAGCTAGAGTCATTTGGGAAGGGGGACTCTCAATTGAGAAAATGTCTCTACAAGGTCAGAATGTAGACAAACCTGTAAGGCATTTTCTTTCTTCTTTTTTCAAAAAAAAATTTACCTACATTTCTGCACTTTATTCTTTCAGTAAATGATAGTGGCCACCGTACACCATGGACTTTGACATGTCTTTCAGACATAGTTATCAAAATTATGTATTCTTTATATAAATAGAAAGCCAAAATACAAGTTTGGAATGAGAGCTGACCCTGCATCTCACCAACTGCAGCACTCGGGAGAGCAGACTCTGCATCTTGCCTGAGTAAAACAGTAGAGTTGGCCCTGGTGGTGTGGATGCAGGTGAGCCAGCCCTGAGGGCATGAGAGCAGGAGAACTAGCCCCTCTCCTTGCTGCAGGCTGCAGTGGGTGAGCTAGCTAGGGCAATGCTGGAGAGCCTGGCCTGTGGGTGTCAATAAGGGAATGTTGGCAGGCTGACCACCCAGCTACCACCTAGGCCCAGAATCAGGGCTATGAGGTGGCCCACCCCAACATCCACCTCATTTATGAACTGCTGAGCATGTGAAGAAAGCCGACCTACAGATCCAAAGTTTCAGGATATCCATGACACAAGGGAACAGTTAGATATTCAAGAGGAATCCCAGTGAGGGCCCAATAGTGAGGGTGTAGCAGAAACCAGTAGCTTCAAACCAGGCCGATGACTCATTGCAATGAACACTTACAAGTAAAGATGTATGGACTGAAGGGTATACCGTGTGACTCGTTCTGTCACAGTACAGCTGCCATGCTGAGACTTCCTTTTTTTTTGTATGTTTATTAGTTTGGTTGTTTGTTTTGTTTTGAATTTTGTTTTGTCTTGGAGGGGAGGTTGCAAGGGTGGAAGATAGATATGAAGGGATGGGCAGATGGGTGGTATCAGGATGTATGATGTGAAACCCACACACAAAAAAATCAATTTAAAAAAAGAAATGCTGGGGACTCAGAATGTAGCTTAGTGATAGAGAACTTTTCTAAATAGCATCTCAGTATTCTGTGTGGGAGAGAAGGAAGAAAAGAAAGAAAGAGGGGAAAAGAAGAAAGATAGGAAGGAAGGAAGGAAGGAAGGAAGAAGGAAGGAAGGAGGAGGGAGAGAGGGAGAGAGAAAGAGAAAGAGGAAGGAAGGGCAGGGAAAAACTTTCCAGTAAGGCATTTTCTTAATTAGTAATCAATGTTGTAGGGCCCAGCCCATTTTTGGTCATCTGGGCTCTGCCGGAAAGCAGGCTGAGCCAGGCAGTGGTGGCTCATACCTTTAATCCCAGCACTTGGAAGGCTGAGACAGTTGGATCTCTGTGAGTCTGAGGCCATGGTCTACAGAGGGAGTTCCAGGACAGCCAGAGCTGTTACACAGAGAAACATTGTCTCGAACAACTTTAAAAAAGGAGGCAGCACACCTGCACCGTCTCGGCTTTAGTTCCTGCCTCTAGGCTCCTGTTTGAGCTCCTGTCCTGACTGCCTTGAATGAAGACCTGTGGTGTGGAAGAGTAAGTGAAGAGAGCCTGTTGTTCCCAAGCTGCTTTTGGCTGTCGTGTTTATCACAGCAACAAAAAGCCCACAAAGAGCTTTCAGTGAGATCACTTCCGTCATGTGAGCAGATTTCTTTTAATCTAATATTTCTTCTTTTCCTTCGCTAACATTAGTTTGCCTTCAAGGGGAAGGATCTTAATACTAGCATAAAATTAATATGTGGCCAAATTAAAAAAAATAGTTGTCATCGAGAGAAAAAGTACATATTCATACAAAATAAGGCACAACCACATGGAACCACACAGCAAAGGAAGACAGTGTGATAGGGAGAGAGGTAAAGCTAAAGGTAAATCCAAATGCCCAAGTCCTCTTAAAGTGTTCAAGAAGTAGCCATACTATATTGAAGCTCTGGCATCCTAAAGAATTATTAAAACTGTTAAAATGTTTGTGTGTGTGGCAGGGGGAGGGGGAGGAAACAAATATCTCCTAAAACGCAGCTTGCAGTCACTATGAGATTGCTCAACAAAAGTAATAGAACTAGAATCCCATGTGTTTTCAAAATAATGAGAGGAAAGAATTTCTAATAGAAAATTCTGAACGAAATCCATCCAAAGGATAAATGCAGTGGTCTTCTGACAATGAAAAGGGAAAGAAAGAAACAAAAATCCCCAAAAAAGTATGAAACAAATTGCAAAAGAGGAGTGGCATATCTTTACCTATTAATCATCAACCTTAAATTTAGAGATTATATTCTTCAATAAAAATATATGGGGATTCATGAAAAACACATCCAAGTTTCAATTATCTGAGTGTTCACAAGTGATTGAAAAATGCAAGCAGAAACTGAGAAAGAGCAATGGTGTCTATACTTAGATTAGACGAGACATGAACTAAGTTATAAAGGGTTACAAAGAAACTCAGTGCATAATAATAGATAGCAGTAGGAGAAATTGAAAATGGTATATCAGACCAGGTCCAAAGAGAAAAGAGTGTTATATGCCTTTAATGCCTCAGAGACATGTGTATCTTTGTGAGTTTGAGGCCAGCCAGGCAACATAGTGAAACTCCTCTGCCCCCTCCCACTATACATACATGTGTGTGTGTGTGTGTGTGTGTGTGCATAAACAACATGCTACTCAAAAATCAATAACTAATAAATAAAAGTATCTTGTAATGACAATAGAAACATAACATATAAGCATTTACATATACTGTGAAGTCAGTCCTAAGAGGGGAGTTTATAATAAAAAATTCATATTTCAAGAAAGAAAGTATATTAGCAATATACTTCAAAGAACTAGGAAAAAAGAAAAAAATAAGTTTGAAATTAATAGAAAGAAGCAAAAGGCAAAGATTAGAGCTGAAGTAAATGAGACAAAAACAGACAATCCATGAACACTAAGCACTTTTATTAAATAATAAAGTTGCCTGATGAGTGCAGAGAAAGGGTCTCTGCAGAAGTTGAAGAGAAGACATTGCTGATGCTGTGGTTATAGAAAGGTTCATAAAACAGTCATCTACCAACAAACTGGCTAACCAGACAAAGTGAAAAGACTCCTCAAACACACAAGCCACCAACACCAAATCATGAGTAAATGGAAAATCTGAGCAAACTAATAACAAGAAAGAGACGGAATGGGTAATAAAAATCCTCAAATCAAAGTAAACCCCAGAGCTTCTCAGCAGTAAAGCTGAATTCTGCCAAATACTTAGGAAAGAGTTACACAAATTGTTCTCAAACACTTCTAAAGACAGTGAATTGGAGGGTAGTTTCTAAGCCAATTGTCTGAGGCTAGCATTACTCTGATACCAAAGACAGATAAGAATAGAATAGTATAAGAAGAAAAGGATAGACCAATTGTTTTGAAGAATATAGATTCAAAAATCTACAACACTAGGCTCAAAAAGTCTTACCTATAATCCTAGGCTTAGGTAAGATGTTTCATAATTCGAGGTTAACCATGACCTTTAAGCTCTGACCTCTTTAGAAGGAGACCATGTAGCAAAAAACAGATCAACCAGAAAAAAAAAAAACCTACAAATATTTAAAGAGTCATTCCTTAGATCAAGTGATATAGTCTAGGGATGTAAGGACAGTTTAACAATGTGAATCAATGAACGTGATATATCTCATTAAAATAAACCCAAGAGATTAAGGAGATCCTATTATCATTCAACAGAATATGGCATTCTTTTCGAGATTGACTCCTCAATAGACTGGGTGTAGTGAGATTTACTTCAACACAAGGAAATGATCACATGACAGTATCCTGGGTAACATTATTTTCAGGGGTAAAATCTGACATCCTTTTCTATTTAAGATTAAGGACAAGACAAAGATGCTCATTTCCACCATTTGTTTTTAGCAGAGCCACAGAAGTCCAAGCCTCAGAAGGCAAAAGACAGCAAATTGTCGTGCTTCTGGCGGGGCGGCCTGAATGCTGAGACTGGCAGGGGTGCCGGGATTGAGACACAGAGGCTTCTTTTCAGGTGGAAGAATAGCAACCTTTATTTTGCCTCAGATAAAGCCTTTTATACCTCTACTGCTTCTGTGGAAAACCACCAGCCAGAAAGAACACAAACATCCTTGTCAATTACAGACCACAAGGAAGTTCCCCTGTCGGTCAGGAGTGAGGACAGCTAGATCACAACAACAACCCCCCCCCCCATTTTATTTTATAAAATAAATGGTGCCTGTCTTGTTACTTTGGGTGGAATACCTTACCTGTCGTGGGGAATAGCCCTCTAATATTCCGTCTTAGGTGGCATCCTGCCCCCAAAGTATTGGCCATCCGTGGCTACCCAGACACATATCCCTAAACCAACTATCCCCAGGACTAACAGCACCAACAAACCAGAGCAGCACTGCAACCATCTAGCATGCACTAACTGGGTGGTAAAATTAACAAAAGCAGCATTCCAAACCCCTCTAGCAGTTCCCAGAATCAAATGTCTTTCTCCAGTCCAGAACACAAAAGACAACACAACACATCTGTACATATTCTATCTTTTTGAGGTCCTCAATTTACCCTCCTGCTTTCTCTTTATTACTTCCCTACTGGCCAGGCTTCCAGAGGGCATCCCTCAGAGCATCTCTAGGGATGAAGAAACACATACTCCTTTTAATCTGACTTGGCTTGTTCCCAGTCTGGAACATTTAAACCCCCTCCCATAATAAACCAGGGGCTAACTCGAGCTATTGTTTGTACGAAATCTTTGAAATCTTCAGCTGTCTTCCTTGTGTTCTGTGCCTTGTTGCTTTAAGAGTTTTAGTTACTTTTTGAGGCCTTCAATTCACCCTCCCGCCTCTTCTTTATACTTGCTAGTCTTTTGGAGGGTGTCCCTCAGAGTATCTCTGGGGATGAAAATAAAAAAACACATTACCTTCCCCAATATGCTCCTTGATTTAGCCAACAGATGGAGCGACCCCGTTCACGAATCCCCAATTTCTAGATCTTGGTGGAACCTCCATTTGCCATACCAGCGCAGCCTGGATAGCCAAGACTGGTGGGGGGAAGCTTCTTTTCAGGTGGAAGAACAGCAACCTTTATTTTGCCTCAGTTAAAGCCTTTTATACCTCTACTGCTTCTGTGGAAAACCACTGGCCAGAAAGAACACAAACATCCTTGTCAATTACAGACCACAAGGAAGTTCCGCTGTTGGTCAGGGGGAGTGAGGGCAGCTAAATCACAACAGCAAATGAAAATGGAAGATGTCAAATTGTCTTTATTTGTAGTTGGCATAGTCATTTACACACATATGGCACCAAAGATGGCACCAAAAATTTGTAAAAGCAATAAATCCAATAAGTTTCAGGATACTGCATTAATAGTCATGGATCAGAAATGTGTGTGTGTGTGTACCTCTAAAGCCATCATGTTTTTAAAAGCACAGAAATTACTCAGGTAAAAACCAATATACTGAAAACTACAAAAATGCCCATTAAAGAAATTAAAGAAAACATGAATAAATGAAAAGCTACCCCGTGTTCAATGATCATAAGAATAAATGTTAAAATGTCCATGCTACACAAGGGAATCCACAAAATTAGTCCAATGCATGTCAGAATGCCAATGTTGCTTTCCCACAGAAATGGAGAAAACAGTTTTTAATGCCACACAGAAATACAAGAGGACTGAAGGTCCTTGACTGAAAGGACCATGAGCAAAAGAACGAGACAGGAGGCACCATGCTCTCTGATGCACAAAAGGTATTCATCAGTGGCTGTAACAAAATGCATACCACTGGTGTAAAGATAGTGAACCCATCAATAAACCCACTGATTTAGGGTCAGCTGAGAGTTTCTGGCAACAGTGCTAAGAACACACACAGCACGGTCTGTTGAATAAGTGTTGCTTGGAGAACTCAATGTCCACAAGTGGATGAGTGGAGTGAGGCCTTTATCCCACGCCATATACAAACTCCACTCACACCATATACAAAACGCAACTCAATGCACATAGACTTCCCAAAGAAGAATGAAACCTAAACCATGGCCGTGAAGAAGCAATGGGGAAGGGCTCTGTGGCACTGAACAGAGGCGATGATTTCTTTTGCCTGTGACACAAAAGTACAGGCGGCAAGACAAAACAGACCAAAAATGGACAAGCAGACCAGGTGCGGTGAAGCAGGTCTTTAATTCCAGCACGGAGGCAGTAGGGGTGAGTGCATCACTGTGAGCTCCAGGCCAGTCTAGTCTACATGAGCTCCAGACCAGCCAGGGTTGCATAGTGAGACCTTGGTTCAAACAAAGCAGCAAATGGAATACCACCAAATGAAATGCTTTTCTCCGTAGAATATGGGGAGAGGGGAAAGAGTTATTTGAGAGGAGAAGGAGTAACATGTGTGGGAAAGAGATAAGGCATGGATGAATTAGATCATGATACATTATGTACAAGTTTAAACTTTTTAAAAGACACCTGATAAAATAAATAGAAAAAGACCCAAAAATACATTTGTAAAATGAAGACATGTAATTGGGCAAAAATACGTACATGAAAATGTGTTCATCATCACTAATCACTAGAGAACCATAAATCAAAACCACAGCCAGCTATCCACTACACCTGTTAGAATAGACCTTTTTCTTTAAAAAGTGAAGTACAGCTAGGCATATTGGCACACGCCTTTAATTCCAGCACTTGGGAGGCAGTGGAAGATAGATCTCTGTGAGTTCAAAGCCAGCCTGTTCTACAGAGTGAGTTCCAGGAAAACCAGGACTATTTAAAGGAGTAATCCTGTCTCAAAAAATCAAAAATAAGTAAATAAAATAAAATACAAGGGTTGGATTGAGTGTAGATACTATTACAGAAAACAGTACAGAGTTCCAAGAAGAAGAAGACTAGGAGAAGAAGGAGGAGGAGGAGGAGGAAGAGGAGGAGGAGGAAGAAGAGGACGAGAAGAAGAAGATGAAGGAGAAGGAGAACGAGAAGAAGAAGGAGGAGGAGGAGGAGAAGAAGAAGAAGGATAGAACTACTATAAGATTCAGCAATCGTACTACCAAGCATATACCCAAAGGAGCTGAAACCAGTGTGGTGAGGGATTTCAATATTCTCATATTCAATATAGTATTATTTGCCCTAGCCTGAGTCATCAATCAGTGAAGCAATCTAAGAGTCTGCTAAAATATGAATGGATAAAGAAAATGTGAAATGTTATATATACACATAAATGTGTAATAAATAAATTGCTACTTGGCCTTCAAATGGGAGGTCCTGCCACTTACATTGTGGATAAATCTGGAGTCACATTACACTGTGAGAAACAAACCAAGAGCAGAAAGACCAATGCTGTGTGACTTCATTTACATGTGAAATCTTCTAAATTTGGACTCATAGGTAGGACTCATAGGTGGAAGAAGAAGGGTTGAAGATCAAATGAGTTAAGCTATGTGAAATATTTAAAATAAGGTTGGCATAAACTAGGTGCTGTAGAGGGTTTTTCAATTGAAGCATTGTACAGAGATTAGAAATTATCTTTAGAAGTTGTCAAGGACAGATTCTCATGCAGTGGTAGATGAACAGCTGCAGTCCAGAGAGTGCCCATTCTAGTCGTGTGGCGGCATCTGATTGCAGCATTCATAAATTCCACCAGACTTTCCTCAGAAAAGCTGGGGATGACTAACCTGAGTGAATGCAGGCAGAGGAACAGAAGATATGGGAATTGTGGGTGTGGCTACTGGTCGGTTGATGGTATACAAATCTGCGGTGCATGACAGCTGAGAAGTTGAATCCCACCAGTGAGAGGTGGAGAGGAGGGATGAGAAAGTGGGTGTGTGTGAAATGAGCAAAGCTCAATGATACAGAAGTCTGAAAATACCCTAATGAGACCTGAAAAAATAAAAATAAAATCCCATTCCTTTCTTTGCAGTAGATACATTCTGTCTGGGCATGAAAAACTGTCTCTGTGTAGCTACAAATATGCCATGTTTTCATAAACACCATTTTGCTTCTTAAAAGAACACATGCTTATTTCACACATCATTCAAAGTGTCAC
>PVIU01024581.1:0-25303 GCA_004026605.1 Ondatra zibethicus
TCTGTCTCTATCTCCATCCATCGGATGAAATTTCTATAATGGTAATCAAGATAATCATCAATGTGACTATGGTACAAGGCTAGTTCTGGCACCCTCTCCTCTGCTGCCTGAATACCTAGCTGGGGACATGCCCGTGGACACCTGGGATCCCCAGGGCCAAGTATCTTGCCAACCCTAAAATGATTCTCTTAATGTAGATGTCTTATTCCCTTCTCCAATGTCCACCTTTCTTAAAAATATGGAACGCTTCACGAATTTGCGTGTCATCCTTGCGCAGGGGTCATGCTAATCTTCTCTGTATCGTTCCAATTTTAGTATATGTGCTGCCGAAGTGAGCACATAAAGCCAAAATCTTTTACTCTAGCTCTGCTCCTCTCTGGCTCTGATCTCCCCTGACTCTGGTTCCCTCTGGCTCTGATTCCTCCCCCCCGACTCTAGTCCCCTATGGCTCTGATATCCCCTGGCTCTGATTTCCTCTAGTTCTTCCTCTGCTTCTCACGCCCTCTCCTTCTTGACTTCTGTGCTGTTATTGTTCCTGTACAGGCATATCAGGGAAGCTTTTACCTCAAGGCCTTTGTGTGTGCTGTATAATATGCTTTTGTTTCAAATAGTTCCCCCCTAACCCCGCCCCTAATTTTTGCTCAGCTCTGCCTATAAAGAGGAACATTTGAAATAAGAGCTGAGTACAAGTTCTATATGAGTAAGAAGTATCTATCTGGTCACTCACTGTGTATTTTCAGCAATTGGAAGAATCCTCATTGAGTGAGCAAGGGAAATAAAAGCACTGTGTAATAAAACTTGTGGCTGATGTAAGGTTTAGAACAAAATAATGCAATGAATGAAGACTAAATTAAATAAGCAATCTTCAAATTCAATAAACAAGTTAAAGTAAGACAAAATGAATGAAAAGAAAGCAGAAAAAAGAAACAAATGAGAAGGTTGCTATAAAAGATGGCAAAGCAAGGTCGCAGTGATGGGTCCACAGAGAAAGCTGATACATGATTATATTCAGTGAGGTTTATCCTTAATAGAAGGCTGCAAGGCTGTGGTTGGGGAGGAAGAGCATTAGATAAAACAATACAGTGCATGAGGAAATCTAAACACAATGGGGCTTTAAAGAGGAGAGGCTTCACTTTAATGACTAGAGAGGAAGCCAGTCAGTGGTGGCGCACACCTTTAATCCCAGCAGACAGATCTCTGTGAGTTTGCGGCCAGCCTGGTCTACAAGAGCTACTTTCAGGACAGACTCCAAAGCTACAGAGAAACCCTGTCTCAAAAAAACAAAAACAAACAAACAAACAAAAAACAAAAAAAAGAAAGAAAGAAAGAAAAGAAAAAAAAGACTAGAGAGGAGCTTCAATAAGTATAAAATGTGTGTGTGGGGGGAGTGAGAAGTCACTCCCTATTTCTCTTGCTGTGTATGAGATGCTGGACTAAATCACATTATGAAACTTCCTGCCACCCCTAGAAGGTTATTAAAATAAAAAATATGTAATAAAGACTAAAACTTATTTATTGGTAAAAATTTGAACATCTCTACTAAAATCATGGAGCTTTAAAAAAAAATACCCTCATGGTGTGGGAAGTCCTTCTGCCTATGTGTTGCTTTTATTGGTTAATGAGTAAAGCTGTTTTGGCCAATGACTTAGCAGAATAAAGCTAGGCAAGAAAACTAAACTGAATGCTGAGAGAAAGAAGGCAGAGTCAAAGAGAAGCCACGTAGCTGCTGCTGGGAACGGATAACTCCGCTGGATTTCATTGAAACCTTGCCGGTAGGCCAGAATCTTGTGGTGATGCACAGATTAATGGAGACGGGTTAGTTTAGCATATGAGAGCTAACTAGCAATATACTTAAGCTATAGGCCAAACAGTATTGCAAATAATATAGTTTCTGTGTGATTATTTCATGTCTGGGCAACCGGGAATGAGCGAAAAGCCTCCCTCAACACCCTCACACTTTCTTAATTGTAGTGAAGGCTAAGAAATACTATAGCATGAAAGGAAAAAGAAAAGAGGAAAAAACTGTCAGTTCTGTATTTAAAAGAAGCCAAGTTGGTGGTAAACTGTCAGCACTAAGGAGCATGCACCCCACAGTAGGCAGCAGTGTATGTCTCATTGCTGCCCGGTTTCCAATGTTCTAGCCCTGTAGGAACGCGGTCTTCTGATATTCCGGGTCTCTGTAGACCAGCAGTGTCAGTATCCTCTGTGAGCTCATGGGAACTGAGGACCATTTACTTCAGATCTGTTGTCTCTCTAGTCAGACCACAGAAGCAGAGCCTTACATGATTTCCCATCCTACAGACACTGTACATCTCCATTCCCTGTTTACCTTGTTCAACTCTACTGTGGAATAATCCTTTTGTGCACTGTGAATATGTATCACTCTCATTGGCTTGATAAAGAGCCAAGTGGCCAAATAGCTAGGCAGAAAAATGTTAGGTGGGAGAGCAAGACTGAGAGAAGGCTGGGAAGAAGAAGGGTGGAGTCTACGGAGTCACCAGCTTAGACATAGAAGAAGCAACATGGGAAGTTCATAGATGAGATAAATCAGCCATGGGGCAGCACATAGATGAATAGAAATGGGTTCTAAGTCATGAGAGTTAGTTGAAAACAAATATATGCCATTGACTGAGCATTTATAATTAATATCTCTGTGTGGTTATTTGGGAATGGCTGGTGGGACAGAGCTGATTGGTGGTCTAGACAGAAAGCTCCTCCTACACACTCCTTTCAGCAACTTCTCACCTAGAGCTTAAACCTTGCTGACATTTTAAACTGCCCCAGAAGCCTCCTCTGTACTCTCTGAGTACTTGTTTCTCTTTCTGGGTAACATTTTCTTAAGGTCATTCTTAAATGTTGCTTGTATGACCACTTAGTGTGTGACTCCTCTTCCAACTCAGAAAGTTGTTGGAGGGCCATATCTCTTTTGTCTGCTATTGTTTCCAGTGCACTAAGCCTGCCTTATAGGAATAAGGTAAACAAATGCAGGTCTAATCAAATGATACCTTTATCTTGGCTATTGAAAAGGCACCATTGTAATTCAAGCCATGCTTAGGTATATAGTTAATATATGTGAATTTATAATCTGACACTAAACAAGGTTTTCTGTTTGCTTTAAGAAACAACAGTGTAGACTGGCAATTATGAATCCTGTGTGATCCTGGAGTCATCTGAAGGTTTAAAACATGCCAGCATAGAGTTCCATCCTTAGAAGGTCCAGTCTCACTGGCTCAGGCTCTGATGAAAATGGCCAGCCAGACAATCCCATAGGTGAACTGTCAAAAATAAAAGCACAGAATAACTGGAGCTGGAGAGATGTCTCAATGGTTAAGAGTGCTTACTACTCCACCAAAGGACTGGAGTTTGTTTTCCAGAACCTATGTTAGATAGCTCATGACCTTCTGTAACTCTAGTCCCAGGGGATTCTATGACCTCTTCTGGACTTCCCCAGCATCTGAGCATATGTGGAATATATTTGTGGTGTGTGCATACATGCACATGCACACACACACACACACACACACACAAAAATAAATCTTAAAAAAATGTGAAACAATGTTCATCCCAGTGCAGCTCCTACAAGCCACCATGACTGGATTGTGTCTGCCCAGCATTCTGAATCAGGACTAGTTCTTAATGCTCTCCTCTGTCTTTTACCTCTGGACATCCAGAGCTACCCATGCTTGGTCTGGTACTTTGGCCTTTTCCACTCATCCCGTAAACTCCCTTCAATCTGTCTGCCTGCTTTCATGTGACTGACCACCATGCCAGCATCATTTAACTATGGGTTTAATGAGACAAAGAACCACAAGGGAGTACCCTTATTTCCCTCATATCATCCGATGACCATGACATGACTCCCCATGCTTTGCAGTAACACCAGGACTTCAACCATGACAGGTAAAACTTTACTTCTGAGCTATCTCCTCAGACCAGAGGTATTTTTTTTTTTTTTGCCAACAATTAGGCAGGTCTTCTAGTTTAATTTTCTTCAGAGGAAATTCTGGTCTATTATTCCTGAAAGCACAAATCTATATTATAGAGTCTTTTGAATATTTAAAAATATTCAAATTTATAATAACATATGTAGTATGGCATGGAATTATGTACCCATATAATATGATATGTATATATCTTTATACTATATGACATAACCAGAACAAGACATATTCATTATCTTAACCACCTGTAATTTCTTTGTGTTTGGCATGTTAAATTTTGTTTACCAGTTGTTCTGAAATATACAGTTAATTGTTATTAAGGATACATTCTTATTTTAAAAATTCATTATATTCTCTTATATTTAAAGTTGTTATATGACATTAGTAATTTAGACATGCCACATGATTGCTATCCACAAGCATGAGCTGTCATCCAGCACCTCACTTTCTGGATCCTTGATGGGGAGTCTAAGCTAAGGACTCAAGCACAATACTTCACATTTTATTAAAGGCCATGTCCCAGCCCTCGCTTTGCCTCAGGGCCACACAACTGAATTGGTCTGCTGTATTTTCTCATACTTTCATCTTCTTTAATTTAGAATGTGGTTCTTAACTTCTTAATTAATCAGACATCCAGGTACTCATGGGAAGAAATTCCAGGTCTGAACCACCCCAAGTTGAAATACCAAGTTACTCGCTTAGTCTTCATTTTAGCAAGCCTTGTCATCAAGGGAGGTAGGATGTTAGTGGTAATTTTGGAGACATTACTTCATTACAATTGGAAGTGAGGCCATAACTGGTTTCCTTTCCCTAAGGCATGTGTGCCATTGTGCACATTGGTGGAAAGAAGGGCTGTTTATAGAAACAATGTCATTTTCCCATTATAAAATCCCCAAATGGGAGCAACAATAGACACTTCCCTCCTTAGAGTTGAAATATAATTTTCTTTACCAATTGTCTACTGAAATTAATTTAGATTTAAACGAGGCTAACAGATATTTAGAGTTTGAAGGAAAATACCATTTGGAACCGTGGGACTGATGTAGCAAAGTTGGAGTCTTTCCAATCTGAAACTATTTTATAGTGTGGATTCATGATGACAAAATAGGACTTCCCAGAAAAGTGTGATTTTTATTCCTTGCCACCAGTGATTGTCCAGCTTGAATCGTTAGTCCTTCTCAATCAAGACTAATAATCAGGAAGTATCCAAAAAATATATGATTTTTCAGCTATTTTTTTCTTGATACAGACAAAACACAACAGACTTGAAATAGGCACAATGTTCCTTTAAACAGAAACAGGACACACTTCAGAGTATCTGAGAGATGTGCTGTTAATTGGAATGTTCACAGCCACCTTACTGACTGAGCAAACAGAGGAGATGCCATGCTGTGAACAGTATTAGCTAAGGAGATGTTAACTATGGGCATTATTTAAAAAGTAAATGAGAAACAGGAAAGAAGGGGCAGATCTGGTTCTACGTTAAAAAGTTTGAAATGTGCCTATAGTCAGTCTAAACTTTATAAAAGAAAAATAATTTACCAAACAGAAATCATATCCATTTCTGTGTTTCTTATTATACTATTTCCATAGCCAAGACGTGGAATCATCCTTAATACCCACCAGTGAATGAATGAATGAGGAAAGTCTGAAATATATATATAGTGGGATATTATTTATCCATGAAAGAACAAAATTTTTAGTAGCATTTTCAGCAGACAAAACAAAACTGTATGAGAGTATATTAAGTAAAATAAGGTAGACAAATACCATAACGTTCTTTCATACACAGAAGTAAAGAAGTTGATCACAAAGTAGAAGATAGTGAGCAGTAATTACTAGAAACTGGAGTGGAGTGTGGGTAGAAGAAGGCTGGATAAGAGGTACCAATGCCATTAGGTAGGAGGATTATGCTCTAATGTTTTCTAGCACAGCAAGGCAACTACAGCATATGATAAGCTAATCTATATTACACAGGGAAGTAGAAGAGGGGTGAAAGCTCTGAAGACGTGTTAGGCACTAGAAGTGCCATTTCCTTTCTGCAACCAGTACACTTTCTGCACACATATTGAAATAACACTCGTCATCGTAAGTACATAAATTATTATTAATTGATGAGAGAAAGAAAGGAAAACGAAATCACTTATGGGCTCCAGAAGAGAGGCCATGAAATTGTGATTGCTGCATGCTTGGTCTCTTCGGTCTGCTTGGGAGGAGAGTCTTTGCTGGTTCCTTCCTTCAGGTGAGCACATCGACTGGACATGGGTGGCCTTTTAGAGTTTTTGTAAGCAGCCGGTGGGGCAGTTATGAGAATGACCTTTCCGTAGTGCCCCTGTGAACAGACCTTGTTAAGAATTCGTCATCGCCAGGTGGTAATGGTGCACGCCTTTAATCCCAGCACTCAGGAGGCAGAGGCAGGTAGGTCTCAGTGCATTCGAGGCCAGCCTGGTCTACAGAGCGAGTTCCAGGACAGCCAAGGTTACACAGAGAAGCCCTGTCTTGAAAAAACAAAGAAGCAAACAAAAAAAGAGTTTATCATCCTATCGTCAAAAAGTCCCCTTGAAATGGTAAAGTGAATCTATTTCAGTATAGATGCATCAGTCTTGGAAAAAGTATTAAGGGGAATCATTATGAGTTTTAGCACTTTTAGTTATTTATGAATAATTCTTCTTAGTCTTTTTCAAGGACTTTGACATTTAGTATTACATGTTTTCTTAAAAGGCATTTGACCCTGAGTCATGGATGAACTCGCGACAAGTTAGTGATCTTTCTCAGTCACCACAGACCACATGGATGACCAACTGAATACCATCTTGTGTGGTTACCTAAGTGAGTGGAGGAGCTACTCTGCTCACACAGCGCAGATGGTGCTTTGGGGTCCTATTAATGACACGACACCCTAAGTGCAGTGGCTAATGCAACACTTAATTAGCACCACAGAGTCTGGTGGTTGGGTGTCTGCAGCGGTCTGCATTGCTCAAGGTGTCAGCAGAGTGTATTCATCTTTGAGGCCCGGGGGGGGGAGTACTTCCCTTTTTCCTGTTTCTGGAGACGGTTTACCTTCCTTTCCTATTTCCTGCATCACTCCAACTTCTGCTTCTATCTCCCCATCTTTCTTTCCCGGACCTTCCATTTTCCTGTTAGATGACCTGCACGACTTTATATTGGTCCAACTGCCAAAAGTAAACACAGTCGGACATTGGTTAAAATGTCGAGGACAGATTTCATTGAGTAACTACTGGGTATAGAGGATGTAAAGTCAAATTCAGTTCTTACATGTATGGAAGCAACTGTGTGTTCTGAAGAGAGCGTGTGAGAGAGAGAGGAACACGGATGGTGGGGCTTTACTGGGGAGTGGAAGACACAGAGGCACCTAATCTGGCAATGGGGAAAAAAGCATCAGTGAGGGGTCATAGGTGAGAAGTGCTTTTAAAATGGGCTGTGAAATATGGCTGTCAATAGGAGGGACAGTGACAATAAACCAGATGGGGAAGGCAATTCCTGTGCAATAAATCAGCAGGGACCAAATTAAAGTGAGACTCTTGTGACTCTGTCACACAAGTATTGTTGACAATTTTCTGTACTTTAATTTAAAGTCATTTTTCCAGGCATGTATGTACATAAATATGACATGTCTATTTAGTATTGATAAGCTGCAATAAACTGTCATCTAATAATGTCATATCAATCTCAAGTCACTAGCAAACAGTATGAAGGTGCTAGCCAAACATTTGGAAAGGATCAATTATTTCTTAGATTGGAGTATTCTACAAAGCAAAAGGTAAGTGATTATTCCATCATCCTGGCACGGGTACTATGAAGAGACGATTATTGAAACAAAACAAACAGTGAAAAGAACTCAGCCAAGAGATCTACAGAAGCTTCTCAGAGTCCCCAGCATTCAGCATCATAGGCTTGCTAAGAAATTCAAACCTGAAGTTATAAAAGACCATGGAATCTCAGAATCCTTCAGAAGCCAGTCATTTTCTCTGTAGATAATGCATAGCCAATTATGCCCAATTTTCATGAAGGCTCTTCTTTTTACACAGCTTGGAGAGAAAGGGGGAATTAAGCATCCTTTGCAATCTGCTTCTGCCGTGACCCAGCGGTACTTTTCCTATGTGTGCTTCACACTTCTTACTTAAACAGTAACTTCTCAATGTGTCCATCTCACGCGAAACATTTTCTTCCTCTTCAACAAATGACATCATATCCTCAGGCGCTCAGACCGTGCTGAATCTTTGCTTCCTGTCACTGTCCAAATCCAAACCCTTGGGGATTTTTTTCTTGTTTATTTTCTGTCTGCTCTCCTTGAATATAAGCTCTGAGAGAGCAGAGAGCAGGTCAGTCTTGGGTATGAACACATCCTAGTGTCTAGACAGAGTAGATATTAACTGTGTATTTCTTAAGTTAATAAAAGTATTAGAAATACTGTTTTGTATACATGTGAAGCTCTATATGTGAAAAGTTTCCCCCTTTTATTATACATAGATTCTTTTCCCAAACAATATTATCTGAATACAATTTCCCCTCCCTTTGTGCCTCCCAGTTCCTCCCTACCTCCTCTCCCATACAGATCCACTCCCTTTCTGTCTCTCATTAGAAAAGAATATGTGAAAATTTATTAGACTATTTTGCGGAGTTTTTAATTCACAGAAAATTTGAGAAGAAAATACAATGTCTTTTTAGTGCATCTTCTTGGTTGTTTTTAAGTTTTAATAATTAGGAATAAAACTAAAATTAATAGTCACAATCAGCCTTTTCTGGGGCACTTTGTGTTTTCAGCTACTTTAGGTAAAATGCCAAGAAGCTCACTGTTTGGAGTATGTGGTAAAATGGTTACATTTTGTAAGATTTATTTATTTTATTGTCTTATGTATGTGAGTGTTTTGCCTGCCAAGTGTATATGAGAGGCCCAAAGAAGATGTCAGATCTCCTGGGATTGGAATTACAGATGGTTGTGAGCCATCACATGGGTGCTGGGAATCCAACTTGGGTCCTCTGCAAGAGCAACAAGTGCTCTTAATCCCTGAGCCAACTGAAATCACCACACTGTTTTCTTCAGTGACGGAAACTTCCTGTGTTTCCAATGAACAAAGCTTCCTGTTCATTTCTCATGCTCACCAGCAGGTGACACGGCCATTGTTCCTGTTTGTCCATTCTAACCGTCTGCTTTAATTTGCATTATCCCACTCTGGCACAAAGTCTTGTCTGATTCTCATTAACCACTGGTCTCTGTCTTCTTAGACTATACTGTCTAATACTGTCTTTGGCCCATTGGCTGGTGTGTTTCCTTATTCTTTGTTAAATGATATTGTCAATGCACAGAAAAGTGTGAAAATGAAACTTACAAAGAATTAGGGCATTACACAACTTTATCCATCTCATTCAACCCCTTGGTTCTTACATGGGATCTTCAGTTACAGCTATGACCCCCATGAATGCAAATTGTGATTAAAAAAATACAAGCATACATGTTTTATTGAATTTTCACACACATGAAGATCTTTACAAAGGAGTAAAGTCCAAAGAAATGACTAAGGAATGATCTTAAGTACTTTGTTTATGTGTGTTGCATGTGTGTGCACAAGTGTGTGCATGTGTACATGTATGTACACACATATAGAACCAAGAGGGCAGCACTATCTCTCTTCCTCAATAATTTCTTCACCTTATTTTTTGAGACAGATTCTCCCACTGAACCTTGGGAGCTCACTGACTCAGCTAAGCTGGCAAGCCGATGAGTTCCAGAGAGTCATTTGTCCCCACCCATCCCCTCAGCATTTATGTTCCTACTGCCAGGATAGCTTTTCCTTCAGAGCAGTAACGCTTATAGTTGGTCTGAAAACCTGGGATAGATTCCCTTGGTGCGTGTGCTCCCCCTTGTGGTCTGAACCACACTGGGCCTTTATCCCTCATCTCCAGTCCTCCTGCAATAAACTCAACTGAGTATCCAGCACCCCTCTAGTACTCTTGGAAGTGAAGGCACCCCCAGCCACAGGCTTTAAGGCTGTGTATGACTGGCCGGCTTCACCTGACCCCGTCCCCTTATCCACAAACTGCAGTCGGGCAGTTTCCTTCGGCCCAACTGGGTTAGCTCCCACTTTCTTCTCCTGTCTTCTCCCTGGTGCTGCTCGTAACCCCACAGTTCCTTCAGGCCCTCGTGGCTTTTGTGATCCATTTCCCCACCCTTTGCTGCGAATGAGACCCTTCCTCCTAGAGCCCAGTTTCCCTTCTCGCCATCTCACTTCTAAGAAAGCTCCTGTGACAGGCACTGAGTCTGTCCCTGGCTAAGCCCCTGACCCCTGTGGACTGTGGTGATGACCCACCGAAAGGCTTGGTCTTCATTTGGTCCTCCCTGAGTCCTGGGGACACCTGCGACTACAGACTGCAGTGGTGTTTTCTTTTGCCTCTCTCATCCACGGGGATGATGGCTTCCATACCCTTCTATTCTCCCTTGGGAAGCCTCTTAGAAAGCCCCCAGCCTCTACACCTGGCACCAGACTTGGAGGGCCCTAAACTTGTTTGCCTTTGCAGGAAAATTTGGCCTCAATACACCTTAGATAATCAATCCAAAGGGCCACCTAATGTCACCTTAGAGCCTAACATTATTTGGGACCTTTACAAATACTGTGAGTGTTTGGGGAAATGGAGAGACCCCATTCCCTATTTCTCTTTTCTCTGCTTCAAGCCCTGTTTTTGTCTCGTCTCCCCCTCCCCAGTACACTGTGTAAACATCCTGTCTTTTAAGTTACCTCTGATGGATCTGTAAGTTTGCTGTAAAGTGAGTGCCAGGAGCTGGACCTAGCAGGATGGGGAGGAAGCAAAGGAGTAGGTCAGTTGCAGCTGGCATACACCCTGCACACACTCTTCACTGGTTGGTGCATCTCTCAGTGCCCTCTCAAAGTGTCCTCTGTCTTACAGCCAGAGCTTAAACTCCTCCTAGCTGTGAGGTCCAAACCAGATGATTTGTTCACTATTTTCCATCACACTAACAAGACTCCCCCTGTCGGTTTCAGCCCACAGTCTTTTCTCTTCCTCTCCAGTCTCTCTAGTATCCCTTCCTCTCTGCTCAGTGACAGGCTACCCACCCAGTCAGGGCAGAAGCAGTCCCTGACCAGGACCCTAAATGGAATTACACTATTCTAGAGGGCATGTTTGCTAGGGATCACTTTGTAACTTGCTTCCTGGATGGTCCTCACAGTAAATTATGAGAAGGTCCAAGAGGTCATCCAGGAAAGACATGAAAACCCATCTCAGTTCCTCAACTATCTTACAGCATCAAAATCATTTCTAAAACATCTGTTCCCTGTGCTTCCTTTCTCTATGATCTAACTAGAGATTACTGTCAATGCTGGCCAGAAACTTATGGAGGTTGTCCTTATTTGCCCTGTAGAAGACATAATGTATATTTAGGAAGACACTCTGTCTTTTATGAGGAATGGGAAATCTTTCATATCCTAATTAAGGACCCACACCCAGATGGGAGATGGGAGTCATTGGTAAACTCTACTATAGCACTTATCACAGCCACCCATCAGGCATGCTCAAAATACAGAGGGTGCACATCCCACTCTCTTGACTCCTAGGTATAGACACAGTAGAAGAAGTGGTCCAAAGCTTCTTGCATCCCTAATATCACCTTTTTTTTTTGACGATATTGATCCCTCCTCCCTGTCATACCATCTCTTGTTTCAAACCTTAACCTCTTCATATCAGCTATTGAATAACTCTCTGCCTGACCACTTTGGAGAATGCTGGCTGTGTGTCCATCCTGGGTCCACCATTGTCTTGCCTTGGCCATTATCTTATTAGATACGCTCACCTCACCACTTGTTAATTGCTCAGAGCCTCACAGACTGCTTTAACTCCTCAGGAACACACCTTGTAGGCTTCCTGGGTTTTGCAGACTACAATAATACCACAACCCTTAGTACTACCACCCAGCCCCTATGTCCAAACATTCACAATGCCTCTATTCTCTGCGGCACTCAAGTTTGTCGCTGCCTACCTTCTAGGTGCTCTGGAACTTGTGCTCTAGTGTTCCTCTTTCCTAAATTAGAGGTGGTACTGGTGAGGAACCCTTGCCAATTCCCATCACTAGGCTCATAACAGCCCTGGAGCATCAGGATTGACTACCTCCCTAGCTATTTACCATTGGCTTTTCTCACAGTTCATCCAGTATTTCGAAAGGGTGGTTCAAACTATCCTTACTCTTCAGGGCCAAATAGACTTGCTGGCTGCCATAGTACTATAAAATAGGACATGATTAGATTTACTAACAGCAGAGAGAGGTGATCTTTATCCCTTCCTTGGGGAGGAATGATGTTTCTCTGTTAACCAATCAGGTATAGTAAAAGACAAAAACCCAACAACTGAAGACTGATAGCAGCCAGGTGGCGCACGCCTTTAAACCCAGCACTTGGGAGGCAGAGGCAGGAGGATCTTTGTGAGTTCAAGGCCAGCTCTGGTCTACAGAGCGAGTTCCAGTACAGACTCCAAAGCGACATAGAGAAACCCTGTCTCAAAAAAAAAAAAAAAAAAAGCAAAGCAAAACCATAAACAACTTGATACCTTTGGCCAGTGGATCACTGAAAGTCAGATATGGAACTGGATGCTTCCCCTCTTTTCTCTCTCTTTTTTTTCCCTCAGTTTTACTAATTGTGACCTGTCTCATAAGCCTCTTGTCTAGGTTTCTTCAACAACAGATACAAATGATTCCTAACCAGACTTTTAACCAATTACTGGCATAGGATTACTAGCCCATACCTATGGAACCAGAGACCTGAAGCACCTGGTTACATCATGATGACAAATATCAGGATTGAAAAAAAAAATCAGGATTGCCCCAAGAACTTTGACACGCCCATTCAACAGGAAGTAGTCTAATGATAACACTGCCCCCTTTCCAAACCTTGGTTGTTTATTAATTATAAACAAAACGGGGGGAATGTAGGGTAAAAAGGGCTAGTAAAGGAACATCTTGGCCCCAAGACCAGAGGCAAGGAAATACATCCTGCCTCTAACCAACTCAGGAATTGAAATCCAACCAGTTCCTGAACACACACACACACACACACACACACACACACACACACACACACACACAAACAACCAATCCCTGAGCATGAAAATCAACCAATCTCAGAGCATGAAACCAACCAATTCCTGAGCCTGAAATCCAACCAATCTCTGAGCTTGTCTCAGGTTCAGGAACTGAGATCCTACCAATGCCCCCCAGGAAAATCTCCACCCTGGGAAGCTCCACCCCCCCATGTAATCCCTGTACCTGTTGAGTTTGGGGCTGCCTTTTTCTCACCCTGGCAGAGGCAGCCATTCCCCTGGATTCTTCCTGGCCAGAGCAGAGCAGAGCAGAGCTGAGCTGGAACAGTTTGGGTGAGGAAACTTTCCCTTGTTGGAGCGGAATTGTTGCATCCTGGGGAAGCTGAGCAGAGCTGTAACACTTCTCTGGAACAGAGCCGAGGAGAGCTGTAACAACCTTGCTGGGGGAAACCCTCTCCTGCTGGAGCAAAGTTGTTTCAATTGCATTAGGGAAACTTTTCCTTGAGCAAGGCCTATACCACGTTGCTGGGGAAACCATCCCCCACTGGCACAGAGCCGCAATACTTCTTTTGGGATACATTTTCTTTCAGAGTTGTAGGTATTCCTTGGCTTCTGACTGCCAGGATACCTTTCCCATAAGAGCTGTAACAGTTACAGGTATACCTTGGCTCCTGACTATCAGAATAACTTTCCCTTCAGAGCTATAGTTATTCCTTGCTCCTGACTACTAGGATAACTGGCAACACCTCAAATGACACTAAATTTTAGGGATGTTATTATATAATATAACGTATATATGGTGGTAGTGTGTAGAATCTCATGGAAGATAAGGATTACCTCAGTTTGTCAGTTCAGGTCCCATCAACAGCCTCTGATAGGCAAGGCCTTGGCATATGAAGTACATCCCTCTGAGAACATCTTCATGGCTTTCTGCACATAGAAAGACAACTTGAATGACCTTCTGCCATTTCCCACATTATTTCACCTGGTGAACAACTACATTACTACAGTTTTTATCTATTACATATGGTGCAGTTTTAGACACTGTTGTACACTTATCTTCTGATACAGAACAGCAAAGGACACATATTTAGCAAGGAATAGCTGGATGTAGAATGCATGCTTCTTTAGCTTTATTAGGCAATCTCCAATTGTTTTCCAAATGGATCTTAAAATATACACCTGGACTATTGTGGCAATCCCTAATTTGAACTGGAGTTAGACATACTAATTCATGATGCATTTTATTTTTAAAATAAGTATCATCTGCTTCTTTAATGGTCTTAATACAATGGCCATTAAACACTTATTGTACACTTCTTATCGTCATACACTTCTCAATACACTTTCCCCTTAAAAGCCCACTGGGGGCTTCTTGAGCAGATTCCAGGTCTGGGACCTGGAGAATTCATAAAAGGGAACTGCCTTTTTTTCTTTTCTCTAGAAAGCAATATAGCAGGACCAGCAATTCAATTCTTCTCGGATCTTATCTAAAAGAAACTGGCTAGTATCTGGAAGACTCCTCCTGGCAAAAGATGGTATCACTGTTATCAATACTTATTATCAATAGCTATAATACAGCAGTGGGGTAACAGCACACTGGGCGTATTTGCACTTGCAAGCTCATCGCTTTGCCAAAGAATGAAGCAACACTTCAGCACTTAACTTTGGGAGTTTTAGTGAACTCTTCACTTGAAGGGAGCAAATAATGAGAAAGGTGAATTTATCCCAATTTTTCTGCATGAAGCTTTCTCAGGGTGGACACACAGTAAGGACCGGGCCAGTGAGATAGCTTCTCAGATAACATCCCCTGCTGCCAAGTCTGATGACCTAAGTTTGATCCCTGGAGTCCACACGGAAGAAGGAGAACACTGATTCCTTTAAGCTGCCCTCTGACCTCCACAAGTGCCATGTTGCCTCACCACCAATAAATAAATATATCAAAAATTAAAAAAGAAACAAAAAGATTTAGGGAAGGTGATCTCATTAATTAGGAGCAACTAAAATAATCGTATTCATTGATTTCAGAGTGCAGACTTACATCTTGTTTTAAAACCATTGAAGCAGGGCTTCAGCTCACCAGCTTTCCTCTCCCCCACCCCAAGTCTTGGAGGCTGAGATGTAAGGACTATTGCCAGTTCCAGGGCAGCAGGGCCTTGGGTTTGCCCTGCCCCCCTGTAGTATGTGAGTAAGTTAATATTTGTGAAACAAACAAATAAGCTTTTAGTTTATTGGTTTTGAGAGACACTGAGATATTTAGAGCTGAAGTAACATGCATAGTTTGCCTAGAAATCATCAGGAGGTCAGGGGAAAATGATCATGGATGTGGAGGGTGCAGGATAGTGTAGGAGTAGACAGATGATTCTCAACTCTTCAACTTCACACTGTTTTTAAGAGTACTTGAATTTTCTACAACAATGGAAGAGGGCAAAAAATCCAAAAGAATCAAGCAAGACATCGATGCCTGAACCCCACTCCTGTCTCCACCTTAGATGGACCAGGCAGCAGCAGATCTTGAGAACAATGAAATCTTTAGGCAAAGCTATACAAGGATTCAGGACAGGCAGAGCAGACTGGACCACATCTGAGCGCTGTGAAGGAAGGGCACGGGGTGGAATGGCGTAGGATGGCAGTGTCCAGAGAACCACATTCTAGATTCTCTAAACTTGGTCTGCCTCTAACCCATTGGGTACAACCAAGCACGTCATTGAACTTCTTTGAGTCTCAGCTGCTTCATCTGTGAGGTCTGGATTAGGTTAGGACCCTTTTAAAAGTCTTTCCAGATTCTGCAGTGCCTGAGAATCCATACACCGGGACAGCCAGTCTTACACTGCATCTTTTTCCAACCAAATAATCCCTCCAGCCTTTGGATGGAGGATGTGTGCTTTTCACAGGCACCTGAGCTGGCCGGCACACTCATGCTGCTCGCCTCCGCGGGGAGCTCAGCTAACAATACCTGACCCCAGTATTGTTCAACAACCCTGGTGGAGTACAAAGAATTAATGAGTCCTATTATGAGTTTAACCACACACAATTAATGAAAGCTACTGTAACTGGAATCATGCTTTCATTCTTGTCGTTTAGGTCACTAGAGGTGAGCCTGATACTGTTATTCTTCTAAATGGACAATGTTAAACTGACTCCTAATAACTTATTATTACATCCACAGATGAACGATTCTCTCAACTCTCATCAGAGGAGCTTTTATTTGTAGTAGATACTGATCAGCATTGAGACCCACGCTGACCAAGGTCCAGAAAATAAGAGATATCAGGATGCTTATCCCTAAATGGGAAGTCTATTTCACATCCCCTCCTCCCAAGGCCCCAGGGATCCTTGTAGAAGAGGAGCCAGAATGACTATAATAACCAGAGACAGGGGATGAATATTGGGGAATGGTATCCTCCAGACACAACAGGGAAGCTGCTCGTGTGAACCCACAATGATCGTGACAGCAGGCAAAAGCCTTGTGTAAGCTCGAGCCGGACCAAATCTCAGCATGGACAAGGGGAGACAGACATAAAAATCATACCCCTAGTCAAGGAGATATTTATTGGCTTATAGCTGCTGAGAGAGGGAGAGTCAGTTTTCTTTAAAAAGGTGCCACTGGAGAAATGGCTCAGTGGTTAAGTGCACTGACAGCTCCTCTAGAGGACCTGGGTTCAATTCCTAGTATCTACGTTGCAACTCACAACTGTCTGTTGTTACTCCAGTTCCATGGCATCAGGTATGCAGAATGTGTGTGTGTGTACACACACATATACATGTATAGATATACATACATATACATATATATGCAATATATATGCAAAATATTTATACACATAAAATAAATCTAAAAGAAAAAGAAATGTCCCTGGTCTGTTGACCGTACTCCATTGGAAGACCACATAGCCAAGGATATATGGGCACCATTAGGATTTTATGGATGAAAAAAGTGATACAAAATTGGGCAGGACGGGAATGGGGGAAGATGTGGGAGGAGTTGGGGAAGGTGGTGAGAAAAGAGTGAAAAAATTCTGTTCTTTTGACAACAAACAAACAAGCAGAACCCATAGTTTTCCACCCTTGCAAAATTCAGGATTACAAAACAGAGACTCGTGCAAATATAAATGCCTTTCAGTGAAATGGTGTGTGGTGTGTACAAGTTATGGATGCTTCACTCAGCGGGACATATCAGGGTACCTGATCCACTGGAAGATGACAGATAACTTTGATACGTTTGAAATAATCATCAGGGCAACAGCAGCTAGGCTGGTGATCTAGAGAAAAAGGCCATGTGAGAAAACTCACTCTTCCGTGTGAGACAGTGAATTGCCTTCTCCGTGCTCCAGTTCCTCAGGGTAAAGCAAGGGTTGCTCTTGTGCCTTTTCCTCCAAGGCTGTTATGAGGGCTAAGCTAATAAGTGCAGAGTACCTGGACCGGTGCCTGTGTCCGCCTGAGCACCTGGATCTTTATTAAATCACAGCATATGATACTTTGGTTGGCATCCATTTTGAAGGAATTAATTCTGCACACAGCACAGTCACTATGAGGAGGCATGGACTTCCTTCATTTATGAAGAATTATAAACTAAACAGAATGTGCAAAGCAAAGAAAATTCTGAGGGGGAAATGAAACAAATGGAGATAATTATAAAAATACTTCTGGAGGGAATTCGCATTAGGTTGGAAATGATGATGAGTAATTCAGTTTGACATATTTTAATCAAATGTCCTGAATTAGAAATCACAGTTAAATATACCCATGATGCAATCTTGTCAGCTGGAAATGCACAAATATATTATCATAGAGAAACGGGCATTTTTCTTTATTTTCCAAAACAGATGTCCTGAGTTTCAAAATTATTTGTGCAAATATATGACTTGAGAATATTAAAATTTCCCCCTCCTTATACGAGTGGCAATCGTGTCACTGGAGAACAGTGGCCTTTGTGGTCTTTATTTAGGAGAACACTCACGAATGGGTAGATCTAGAAAACATGAGACACTGCTCAGAAGGTTAAATCTTGCCCTAATTAAATCATGGTCACCACATGCTCTGCCAATCATAACAAGAACATGTGGCAAAATATTTGTGATGGAGAGCAAATGTATTCCTGGGGGGCCTTGAAAGTCCCCTGGGATCACAGAAGTGGCATCTTAGAGGACAGCAGGGATGATTAAAACTTTAACGACGTTAAATAAATCAGAGGCTGGTGGTGGTGGTGACAAAAAATGTAAGCGGACGCCTTTAGTTTAGGGCAACATTTTAGGTACAGAAGTAGAAGCGATATGTCTTATAAAAATTGCCCACTCTTGATCTTATGTATTTGTGCATATATAATCTCAAACAATGCTAAACATAAGCAGATACTCATTCATGAAGGCAGATGTGAAAAAGGGCTGTTCCCTCAGTCATGATCGGGTGTGCTACTCGCCTGTTCGCTTTTCCTTCTTTCTCAATTTTAATTTAAAAATGTATGAATCACAGCGAAGATGACTTCAGGATTGTATTGATCATTTAGAATACAGTCATCCATCATTTGTGAGTTCTTGACTTGGCAACATGAATTTTAATGATTTGTTTCTGAAAACACAAGCTCCCTCTCCAATCCCTCCCCCAGTCTCCAGAGGTTTTCAACACAGAAGAACATCTTGTACTTTATTATTGAAGGGGGAGAGGACTTTAAAATTAGAGATGAGCTTGTACCTTGTGAACGCTCACCCCCTAGCAGTAAAGGCTTCTGCAGAAACCGGAAGAATGTGGTGTGACTTGAGGGATTCTGTGGAGTATCTCTGGGGTGTGTAAGTTGTTCATTCATTTATTCAATAGATATACAGACCATACAAAGAGTGGACAGAGTGATTGATGAGTTCTGTATTAGTGATGAGTTTAATAGCACAGTGTTTGTGGAAATAGGAACCCAGGACGGGGGTCTAAAGAGGGCAGATACAATATTAGGCTATTGCTGTTGCCTGTGGTTGTCCTCCGGATGTAGGAGGCAAGTCCTCGTTGCTTAAGACACTGTGTACTCTGGACACAGAGCCCAGAGGACCTGAGATGCACTCTTCCCAGAGGTCTAGCTTTCATGGTACCAAAAGGAACTAAACAAGCTTCCAAAAGAGGGAGGCAACCAAAAGTCCTATCTGACTATGATATTTATGAGCTATGATCAGAGTTACAAGACAGCCCTAAGGGTTTCAACAGTGGCACACATACCTTGGCAGTAACAATTAGCTCTCCAGTTGGACTTAAGGCCCACTCAACAAGAGGAAAATCATGCCTGGTATTGGAAACATATCCAACTACCCAGGACTAGTGCAATCATGGATCTTGGAGGAAAACCTACAACTGCCACTTTACTACATTTTGAACATTTATCCTCACACCCACAGAGAAGTGTAATTGTCACCCTCCATCAAAGAAACTTCTTTTTGCAGTAGACAGAGATTGTTACAGAACGCCACAAACAATGATACTATAGAGTGTGGAGCTCAGTTCTAGCAATGCATATAAAGCCCCACTCCTGCACTTAGGGCTCAGAGGTCTTTGTGGAAGATGGGGCAGGATATAATGTATAATATTGTATATGTTGTGTCCAGATTACGACCCCCAGAGATCACCAGAGAGGCCCAGACTGTAATAAGCAAGGTTTATTTAGCATAATACAAACATGTTTGGAACCCATCTCTAACCCCATTGCAGTGACATAGAGAGGAGTTGTAGCTCTGTGGGGTAAGCTTTTAAAGGTGTAACTACAAAGAGGCCTTTTGAAGTTGCTTTGGCATAGGTGCAAGGTCTTTTGCTCTGTCCCATCCTGCTGTGTCAGCTAATTCTTTGTTCTTAGAGCAAGGCCATCTTTATTAGCCTGTACCAGGTGGCCAGGCATAATTTCTCGGGTAGGAGGGGGGAAGGCCACTATCTTCCTGGGAACAAGCAAGTCTGGGTTTCTATTTTTAAAACATTTTGCTAGGAAATTCCTTCTCACCCCTTAAGAATAAGGGGTGAGAGTCTTACAGTATATATGTTATATATAAAAATTGTATATATAATACATACAATTATTGTATAATAATATACAATTTTATATAGACTGAGCACATAGTATTTATGTATTTAGGAACACACAAAGACACACAAATGTACAAACAATTAAGGAAAAGAGGTCATGATTTTGAAAGAAAGCAAGGTGGGATACATGGGAGGGCTTGGTGTGAGAAAAGGGAAGGGGAAATACTGTAATCATACTGTCAAAAGTTATTTAAAAATTTAAAAATATCATTTGAAAATCCAGTACTCTGTATATAGTCACTGAGCTTTCTAAATCTCAATATGCATAATTATTTACTTATGTTATCCTCAGATTTTTTTCATTCATTGAACCTAGTTCACTAGTTTTCCATTGCTCTATGAGATGACATAAGTATTTCTATTTTCAATGTTTATTTGATCTTGACAAGCCTTTTATGCTTGGATGCAACACAATTTTTCTGTTATTTTTATGTAATGTTGGCAACTAAACTTATTCTATTGTAACTGCGTGATTTCTGCTTCAGATAATGGGATGTTCTAGCTCTTTGGAAAGAGTATACGTTATACAGTCACAAAGAGTACTTCCTACAAGCTCTCCTGAGAATGCGGTGTATCTTCTTGACTTTTGTGAGGTGTATAGAAATAAATAATATTGTAATATTAAAAATACAAACAAACCATAGATTGGGGGCCAATTAGATGCTGTTCCAGTAAAGGTACTGTTACCAAGGCAAATGATCTGTTTGACCCCGCCCCCTGGGCCTGCAGAGTGTATAGAAACAACCAGCTTCGAAACTTTGTCCTCTGACCTCCATATGCACGCCATGGCATGTGTTTACCCCTCCTCCCTAAACCAGGGAGAGAGCTGGAGAGCTGGCTTGGTGGTGAAAAGCAATCGCTGCTCTATCAGGGTACTAGAGTTTGGGTTCCAGTACTCATCATTAGGCTCACAAATGCTGGTTAACTCTTGCTCCAAGGGATCCAACACCCCCTTCTGGCCTCCATGTGCTCCTACACACACAGACGGATACACACAGATAAATAAAAATAAATCTTAAAAATTAAAACAAGAGAAGGAGAAGAAAAGAAAAATGTCACAGCCTGGTGGCTGGGTAGATGGCTCAAAGTTTAAAGTGCTTGCTGTACAGCATGAAGGCTGGGTTCAGATAGCCTGTACCTACAGAAAACCTGGCTATAGTGTTTCTGTAATCCCAGTGCTGGGTTTGGGCAGGGACAGACGGATACTGAGGGCTTGCTGGCCAGCCATTCTAGCCAAAACGGTAAACTCCAGGTGCAGAGAAAGACCCTGTTTCTAAAAAATAATGTGGAGAATTGTACAGGAAGACATCTTCTGTAATAGACCTCCTGCCTCCACACACGCACACACAGGCAAGTGCACCTGCATACACAAGCATGTACACATATATGCAAGAGGCATGCTCATGTACACACACACACACACACACACACACACACACACACACACACACACACACACTGCAACATGACTGAAAAGAATATGCTTCTTTGCCTTCTGTGAGAACTCCTTAAGCTCACTTGCACATTACTGGGGTTCAGTAATAAGGGTGCTGTTTTTGTGGACATCAGCCATCCATGTTGTTACTCTGGAATGCAGCTGTGACCTGAGGGGTCATTTTATGAAATCTGTCTCCTTCTGGGGCTTGTTTAACTGCATCTGCATTAGGAATGGCATAGAAAAGATTAGTAGCCACTTGGAATGGATGGGAGAAACCCTTTAGTTCCAGAAGAAGGGTGGAATTAAACATTTGCATTCAAAAATGAAGAGGCATCCGACATTACATCTTGCGCCCATCAGTTCTCCTTGGATTGGAAAAGCGCCTGCAGGATAATGTGAGGGAGAATTCCGGCTTGGTTTTCCCCATTTCCTCTTCACTACGCTCTTTGTATTGGCCGCGATTCAGTTACATGATGTGCTGGTTCTTTTATGTCACCTTGACTGGGCCACTGAGTGCCCAGACTGTTGGTCAAACTTCATTCTTAGTGTTTCTCTGATGCTGTTTTTGGGTGAGGTTGGCATCTAAATCAATGCCCTAGGCAAATCAGGTTGCTATCCGAGATGTAGCTGGATCTCATCTGATCTGTAGAAGGCTCAAATAGACAAAATGGTGAACTCTTCTCCAAGTAAGAGAAGTCTCCTGCCAGGGAGCCTTTGAACTGACATATAGCTGCTTCCTGATCAGTAGCCTTAGAACTGGGACATTGGGTTTTCCCGGTTCTGCTGCAGCTGACTGATTTTCAGAATCAAACTGGGATATGGTCTCTGTAGACCTTGGACTGCCCAGCCTTCAAGACTGTGTTCATTCCCTCCAATAAACCCTGTTAGATCCTATTGTTCTGCCAGTCAAAGAGAGCCCTCCACCATCCACCCCCCCCACCCTCAACGGCTGCAGGTAACTTAATACAAAGTGAACACAATAGTGCTTGTGACTGGGAGGACAAGTAATGAGACTAGTTCAGCTAGCCAGCCTCAGTTGTATCTAGGAAGGCTGGACCATAGTGGGCACACTTAGTATTGGAGCAGTGACACGATCAGCTTAGAGGAAAATGATGTCATGGGGAATCATTTATCAACAGTGACGTCTGTGTGTTGATTATCGGAGAGAGAGAGAGAGTAGTTTAATACTCTCAACTTGCAAGATCTTTGCAAAAGACACATCAACAATGGCTATTTGTCTTTTTCACACTCAATTGAAATGAAGATTAAGTATTATTTATTTAATGGTTTAGTTATTTTTTAAAATAGCAAACCCAAAATGTTAACGTCTTTTACAACTAGCTTTTTTTTTCCCCCACATGGGCAAGCAGACAAGGTTAACTTGGTCTAGGCTGGGCTTGGGTCTACGCTATAGGATGGATACAAACATAGATCAGTAATGTGTTCTCTTTTTGGTAAAAGACAGAGTGAGAAAAAAAAACCAGAGTGAGATAAGATGGGAGGTCCCAGAACACTTTGGATAAATAGATGGATAGTTGTGTGGGTGGATGGATGGATGGATGAGTAGGTGGCTCGATGGATGGGTGAAAGTTAGAAGAAAGGATGTGGATATTGGAGAGGTAGGGAGGGGGAATGGTGAACTTTATGTTGATCCTGCTTGTACTCTGGGATGCAGAAGTCGAGGCATACTGTGTGATGGAGGCACACAGAACACACCGTATTTATATGCTCTATCATTACAGTCTATGGTTAGGGTATTTCACTATAGTTGTCCTGTCCCATGTACGACTCACACCAATGGGCCTGGCCAAGGAATCAGATGGGAAGGACCAGGGGTTTTCCATGTGGGCATAAAATGAACTTCATTATGAAGATGTGGAAAACAAACACCAGCCAGAGGTGACTAGGAGGGTAATTAAGATAAAGTTTGACTTCCTAAATATCCACATGCTGGTTCTAGGCAGAGATTTCAAAGCTCGACAAAAGCAGGCATAAGATGAAGGGAACACATACTTAGACAGTACTCAGTGTACAGACATCAGGTTGCAAGATAAAATACAGGCTGCTCAGTTAAATGAATTATGGATAAAAAGATTAATGTGTTCTTAGGTTGCGCAAGAGATGAGATGGTATGTATTAACAGTAATGGATATTTATTGATCACCTGAAATTTAAGTAACTGAGCGCTTCATATTTCTGCTTCCTTAATCTGTCAACTGCATATGGACACCATTTCTCAAAAAAGAAGTTTAGGTTGTTTAGGCTGCAAATGTTACATACGGCAATTGCAATACCTTCCCACTGGTGGCGTAAGAAATCACCACAGTGGAGCTAAAAAACACCATACTGAGTGAGGTAACCCAGACCCAGACAGACAAATATCATATGTACTCACTCACAAGTGGTTTTTAGACATAAAGCAAAGAAAACCAATCTACAATTCACAACCCCAGAGAACCTAGACAACAAAGAGGACCCTAAGAGAGACATACATGAACTAATGTACATGGGAAGTAGAAAAAGACAAGATCTCCTGAGTAAACTGGGAGCATGGGGACCATGGGAAAAGGTAGAAGGGGAGAGAGGATGAAGGGAGGGGAACAGAGAAAATACATAGCTCAATAAAACTATAAACTATAAAAAAGAAGTCACCACAAATCTAGTGGCCTGAAACATAATTTGATTTTCTTACAGTTCTGAAGATGAAAGTGGATTTTACTGAGGTAAAACCAAGGTGCCCTTAGTCCCCCACGCCTCCCAAGGGCCCTGTGAATAATGTCATCCTTCATTCTTTTCAGCTTCCAGAACCATCCTGTACTAGCTGTTTCACACGTATTCACGCCTACATCCATCTTTAATATCCTTAGATTGAGAGATATTTGTATTCCTAATTTTTCATATGCAGACCATATGATTACAGTGAGCTCACTGCGATAATTCTGGATAACTTTCCCAACTCAAAATCTTTTACTTAATCCACTCACAAAGTTTTCTTTCTTTTTCTTCTTTTTTTTTTTTTTTTTTGGTTTTTTGAGACAGGGTTTCTCTGTGACTTTGGAGCCTGTCCTGGAACTAGCTCTGTAGACCAGGCTGGTCTCTAACTCAAAGAGATTCACCTGCCTCTGCCTCCCGAGTACTGGGATTAAAGGCGTGCGCCACCACCGCCCGGCCTCACAAAGTTTTCTTAATCATATAAAGGAACATATTTGCAGGCCCAGGAATTAGAACACAAACATCTTCGAATTGATTCACCAGTGATTTCTAAATATATCAGATTCATGGATATCAAGTCTATGCTAGATTTACCTCTGATATATTGCATATTGTATATCACCTTCTGTTTCTTGAAGTTTTCCCCTCAGTTTTGGGTGGCTATGTGAAGACAGACTATAAAGTACTGGTCTACTGGCATTATAGTAGTGGACAGATCCAGACAGGTTGGAGTGAGGAAACCCAAATATAAAGATGGTCTTGAGTTATAATAGGTGATGAAAGGATAGGATGGGGTTTGAGGTCAGAGAAGAGGACATCATTTATAGAGGCCCTGATGCTACCGATAGAATGCTACCAAAGTTATGGACATCAGCAGGTACCATGATGTACAAGGAAGGAATTCTAAAGAACAATCATCTTTCACCTTTCCCTCCCCATCTCCCTTTCTTTGCTTTTTTCCCTCCTTCCCCTCTTCCTCTTCTTTTCTCCCTGTATCTCCCCCTTTCTCTCCCCATTCCTTTCATTTGCCTTCTCCCTTCCTGTCTTCTCTTCTCTTCTCTTCTCTTCTCTTCTCTTCTCTTCTCTTCTCTTCTCT
>PVIU01024582.1:0-25307 GCA_004026605.1 Ondatra zibethicus
CACACACACACACACACACACACACAGAAACACATAGACGTATACCCCCCACACACACACACACATACACACAGACACATAGACTTATACCCCCACCACACACACACAAACAGAGACACACAGACACATAGACATATACCCCCCCACACACACAGGCAATTTAAAATAAAAATAAAATCTTAAAAAAAAAAAAAAACAGAGCCAGGCATAGTGGCACATGCCTTTAATCCCAGCACTCAAGTGGCAGAGGCAGGAAGAGCTTGTGAGTTTGAGGTCAGCCTGGTCTACATGGCAAGCTTCTTCTTTTAAAAATTAAGAAATTAGTTTTTGGGAAAATTAACAAAATGAAAATACCTTGAGCAACAAGGCTTATTTTAATAAGATTTGGAATCCAGGGACCAGAATAGCAACACTAGCCAGTAGGACAGAATGGCAATAGAAAGTGAAGCAAAGCCACTAGTCAGTTTGAAAATAAAACAGATTCTAAAATGTCAGCCTCAATAGCAATGAGAATATAAAGTACCTAGAAAAAAAGGAGGCACAAATACACAGAAAATTGTAAAAGTCAAAGGTCAAACAAAGAAAAAGGAAATGTAAGTAAATGTTAGCCGGGGTCATTTTGTGGAGAGGAAGATGGATAGTATAGAGTTCATTTTCTAGAAATTATTCTATAAATTTGATAGATAAATCCAGATCACTACAGAGTTTTTCAAAAAGCTTATCAAGCTATAAAGTTCATTGTTGAGAATAGGTAAAATGTAATTTTGAAAGAAAAAAGGAAGTGGAGTTGGCTCTATCTGTTATCCTGCCCTGGTGTATAGATTTAACAATGAAGCAATGTTGATGGTCCTGGGAACGGGCAGAACAATGGCATGGAACAGAGACTCCAGAAAAGGGCCCGTGTTTACAAAAATTAAGTTTACAACAGAAATTGAATCTCCCAACAATAGAGAATATCATTCATTTGTGTGACACTTGTTAATGTAAAGTGATGGGTTTGATCTCCAGAACCCCATTAACCAGGTGCCGTGGTGCACACCTGTAATCCCAAACTAAGAAGTACGTAAGATAGATGATGCTGCCCACATTCGGGCTGGTATCTCCACCTTAATTAAGCCCCCTCCTTACAAAAAACAAAAAGCAAAAACCATCAGCAATGTTATGATAATGTGGACAAGGGAAATTTCACAAGGTCCCATCCATGACTGAAGAACTACAGGCAACTAATGAGAGTGAGGTAATCAGTCACCGCTGGGTGAGCACCCTTAGTGGTTAGCCAGTACCAGATGGTCAGCCCTAAAACCAACACTAAATGGGCTCAGAAGGTCCTATTTACATATTTATATGTATGTTTATATTATTATATGTAAGATAATAATGAAAAAAAGAACAAAAGAGATAATGCATGAAAGAATGGGGACTTGGAGACAGAGGAAGGGGACGAGTGGGAGGGTGGAACAAGATAGGATAATGTCTGGTTTAAAATGATCAAAGCATGTTATATATACTTGTGGAATAGCATAATGAAGCCCATTAGCTTGTACAATTAATAAATCTTAATAAAAATGAAAAGAAATCACCCACAGGCATGCCCACAAGCCAACATAATCTTGACAATTTTTCATTGAAGCATCTCTCCTAGAAGAGTCTGCATTGTGTCCAGGTGATGTCACTGGACCTGGATCTCCTTACTTTGGGCTAGGCTGCTGGCCAGCAATCCCCAGAGAGCCTAGTGTGTCATCCTTGCCTTCCTTCAATCCCAAGGCTGGAATTCCAGGCATAGGCAGCCATACCTGATTTACATGGGTGTTGGGGATTTGAACTCAGTTCCTCATGCTTGCACAGCACACACTGTTACCCATGAGCCATCTCCCCAGACCCATATTTTCTTGTTTTCTTTAACCTTTGATTGTTTTGGGAGTTGTGAATTCACTTCTTTAATAAACAGTTTTGGGTTTTAGCTAAAAGAATGAATATGCAGAAAGCTGTTAGCCTAAGGCCACCTGCCTACTTTGAGTTATATGGAAGGAAAGGAAATCTATGTCAGTACATAAATAAACTAAAACCTTGCTTAGGGATATATTTCCTGTAACTAATAGCCACATTCCAGCCAATAACGAGCAGCTGAGCCCATCAATTACTTGCAGCTCACTGATGAGATCTTGCCCAAATAGTGACAGCTGTAGGCAGTCAGGTGACTTTTTTATTCTGCTCCTAGATCTATAATATCTTGCTGCTGTTTGTGTCCTCCTTGTGATTTTGCCCATTTCTTTCCTGTTCTGGTTATTTTATCTTGCTAACACTGCCCCGATTGCTATCTTTGAAAAATAGTTCTTCCTTATTCTCAGCCCATGTTGGTCTAACTTTTGTGTCTTTTACTTTGCCTTTGTCTCTAAGTATGTCCTTCATTTCACTGATACAAATTTCCTAGGTCAGTTCTTCAGTCTCATCTTAGGATTTCAATTCTGGAAAAGCTTTTTAAGTTCCTTTAGTATTTTAAGACTTACCCTCTTTGGGGAGATGCTTCCTAGAGGTCCCAGTGACAAACCAAAGGAGGATTCCTCTGAAGTTCACCCTGGGAACCTGTCTTAGTTACCTTTCTTCTTTTTCTTTTTTGTTTTGTTTTGTTTTGTTTTTCGAGACAGGGTTTCTCTGTGGCTTTGGAGCTTGTCCTGGAACTAGCTCTTGTAGACCAAGCTGGCCTTGAACTCACAGAGATCCACCTGCCTCTGCCACCCAAGTGCTGGCATTAAAGGCATGAGCCACCACCGCCTGGCTCTTAGTTACTTTTCTACTGCTGTAAAGAACCATCAGAACTTAGGCTTCTTATAGATGAGTTTATTGGGTGGTGTGTGAAGTCCTTCTGTCTATGTGTTGCTTTTATTGGTTAATGAATAAAGCTGTTTCGGCCAGTGGCTTAGGAGAATAGGGCAAGGTGGGGGTTCCAAGCAGATAGAGAGAGGATAGAGAGAGTAGGCAGAGTCAGAGAAGCCATGTAGCCTCCTGCAGGAGACAGAAACACCAGAATCTTGCCAGTAAGCCACAGTCACAAGGCGATACATAGATTAACAGAAATGGGTTAATTTAAGATATAAGAATAGTTAGCAAGACATATGCTTAAGCTATTGGTCAAACAGTATTGTAAATAATATAGTTTCTGAGTGATTATTTCATGGTCTGGGAAACCGGGAATGAACAAGCAGCCTCCATCAACAGCTAACTGGGGGTTCACAATTTCAGAAGATTAGAGTCCATGGGCATCATGGTGGGGGGCATGGCAGCTGGCAGATAGGCATGGTATTGGAGGAGTAGCTGAGAGCTCACATCTTATCTAAGAGGAAGAGACAAAGAGGGCTAATTGAGAATGGCATGGACTTTTGAAACTTCAAAGCCTACTCCCACTGACACACATTGAAGAAGGCCACACATCCTAATCCTTCCCAAACAGTTTCACCAACTGGGAACCAAGTATTCAAATACATGTGCCTATGGGGACCATTCTCATTCAACTCAAAATAGAATCAGTGTGTTTATTTGGTTATGTATAGAGCTCAGGTAAGGAGGTCACTTCCAGAAGCATGGGTAACCCCACAGGAGCAACACTGGAAAATCTGTATTCACCATGGAGGATGATGGGCCTATAGTCACATAGACGAGGCCCTTCTCCCTGCATCCTCCCCAGTCTATATACTTTTCACTTCCCAGACCATTATAATTAAGGTTGAACCACATACAGATGGCTAGGAGGCACACAAGGAGGGGCCCAGGGACCTTCCACAGCCCTTCTTCCATGAAGAAATGTCAACACCTGTCTTATGATGGTCTCTTGAAAGCAGGCACATTACAGCTAATGAAGATGGTGATTGTGTTCTGCTTGGATGACAACAATGTTAAACATCCAGACAACTGATGGACCAACCTGCATCTATCTTAGGTTTAAAAGCCATTTTGTAATAAAGACAAACTAGATTCATTCATTTTTATGGATTGAACGAGGCCCCACCTGTAGCCTTAACTGCAAATGCTTCTGTTCTCACTGTTCCAGGAAATGGAAACCATGTTTTTGCCTCAAAAAGTTTCTATAACCAGCTTACAATCCTACCTTTGTTTCAAAAGATTGTTATGACTACATATTGTTATGACTAGCTGCTGTTATGACTTCCTTATGACTACCTTGTGATTATGTCTTTGCTTGAGAAGGTTGTTTGACTAACTCATTGTGCTTCTGTTCTGCGCCTGTAACCCCACCTATTTTGCCCACCAAATCCTCCATTTGGAAACCCCCTACCCCTAGGCTATAAAAACCTTGTCTTCCTCACGTCCAGCGCTGAGTTCTTTAACCTCTCCCTAGGAAGAGGCAGCCAATGTACATGAATAAGAGCTTGCCTTGATTAATTGCTTGCTTTAATTAATTTGTCCATGATGATTTGGATTGGTGGTCTTTCTCCTCACCAATTTTATGTCTTATCATGATAGTCTCTTTATCTCAGCCTAATGCCTGTTCCACAGAAGTCATATATTCCTATACTCTATGCTGAGCAGTATCTTAGGTCTTACAATTAACCACTCAAAAAGATTTGCTGTCAATGTCAAGACCATTTTTCTTTTTCTTCATCTGTCTTCTCTCAGATTGCATTTTTTATTTCTGCCCCTGACTTGCTTATTGTGGTTGACATTAGGAAAAATGTAAAGATTCCAGAGATACAAAAGAGCCATAGGCAAGACTAACCACAAGAAAGTTTCAAGAGTCATTAGTGAGAAGACCTTGACTGTCAATCTAAAGATTATGATCTCAAGGCAATGTAGTTGAGGAGGTAAGTGTGTAAAATAACTTAGGTGCTTAGATATAAAGAAATTATAACTAACTTTGTATGAGACACTGCAAATGAGGAAGCTTTGCATGACTTCACTGTGTATTCACCACATCCTCTGGGTAGATACTACCATTAGAATTTGATGAATAAGGAAACAGGCCTAAGGACACTTTGCAATTTGTTCAAGATCATATTGCAAAGTTTGGGAGCTGGGATGATAAATCAGAAGGCACAGTGTTTGTTACACACACAAGGACCAGTGCTCAGGCCCCAGTATCCATGGGGAAAAAACCAGGTGTGGTGACACACTAATCCTAACCCTGGGGAGGAGTGCAAGACAAGAGCATCTCTTGGGTTGGCTCACCAGTAGCCTAGAGAGGAGAGCCCTGGATTCCAGTGAGAGGAGAGGCCTCTCTCACCAAAGAAGGTTGATAGCTCCTGGGTTGACATCTGCTTCCATGTGTATGTAAATACACACACACACACACAGACACACACACACACACACACACACACACACACACACACACGTGTTTTATGACAGATGGTAAGGCTCATCCTGAGGTCTTAGGGCTGGAAAAGTCTCTTTTTTCTTAAAACAGAACCATTAGTTCATGTGTGAGATTTCAAAATTCTGTAATTTTTATAAAGGTGCTTTAGTTTTTAAAATCATAACTGGTTTGTTCTGGTCACAAACCCAATAGTCGAGGCATCTCTGGTGATAGCTAACTGAGCCATACTCCCTGTGTGCCTCCTGAATAGTAGCACTGCTGATTGAGCAGAGACAGACTTCTGTCAGCAAAACCAACCTCTTCAACAGATCACCATTTACCTTGGAAGTATGGAGTCATAAAACATGCCTCCCATCCCCACTGTTTCCAAAAACACCTGATGAAGAAGGACCTAGCTAACAAATAATTTCATAATCCTGGAGAACGTTTGTCAGAGATGGTGAGCAAACAGGAAAATGAGGCCACGGTGTACAGTCCTTGAAGGTTCTCCCAGAATCCTCCCCGTGTGGCCTGTCTTCTATCCTGTGGAGCATCTACACACCCCAGAAACAGACAAAGCAGGCGTCAGAGGGGGGCCTGCCAGCCCACTCCACCTGGGCCAGTTCCTCCTTGGTTTTCTCCTCTGTGTCCTTAACCATGGCTTCAATCACTTCCCCTTTCTCTGATTTGTGAAAAGACAATGGGATTGATTGTACAAGATAGCAGTTTACATTTTCAGAGAAATCACAGCCATTGTATCATCTTCAGACCTTTGGGCAGTAATGAAAACCAGCCAACAATCTAAAATTGCATCTTTAAAGAGAATGCCATGATAGACAGTGGTTAAACATTTTTGGCAACAAACAAAAGACACCTAATTGTCAATAACAGACCTGTAGTCCAGTCTCCACCTACCCTCCTGAAAGGTCTGCTTCACTTGTGATAAAAACAAGCTGGAGAAGAATGAGATGATACTTATTTCTGTTTAGTTTCTGTTGCTGTGAAGAAAAAAGAGAAAAAAAAGACAGTTCAAAACCAGCTTGGGGAGGAACGGGTTCGTTACATCTTCCATGCTGAGTCTGGCATCAAGGAACGTCGGGACAGGAGCCGATGCCAGAAGCCTGGAGTCAGGAACGGGAGCGTGAAGAGGCTTGAGTGGCTTACTTCCTTTGCTGTACTCAGCTACCTTTCTTATACAGCCATGGGCCTAGGTATGGCACCGCCCACAGTGGGCCTGGTCTTCCCACATCAGTTAGTAATCAAAAGAATGCTCCAGGGACCACAAACCTGCTCACAGGCCAGTCTCACGGAGGTGATGACTCATAAGGTGAGGTTCCCTTTTTCCAGGTGTCTCTTGTTCGCGTCAAGTTGGCAAAGACTAAGGAGCACAGTATCTATTTGAGATTTCTCCCAAGGCAGGCATGGTAATACATTGTTATCAGCGCCATCAGCCCAGGGCTTTGGAGGCAGAACCAGGATAAGGCAGTTTGATGCCGCCCTGGGCCATGGAAAGGAGGGCCTGTCTCCAATGACACAAAAAACAGAAGCAAAACAAAACAAAATTTCTTGCAATACAAAGCTTAGACAATGGAAAGCCTAATTTATTCCCAAGTTTTTACTTATGTCATTCTTGAAGTCCAACATGTACTCATTGAATAAATCCATAATATTTTGTTCAATCCAAATTGAATACATTTTAGGTATAAAGAAATTTTTAAAAAGTGACCAATCCATATTTTAATTGTGTGCCTGTGTGTCTTTCTGTGTCACACCAGTGCATGTATCTAGAGAGGCCAAAACCAGGGAATCAGATCTCCTGTAGCTAGCATTACAGGCAGACTGGCAGTGCCTGGAACTGAACTCCGGCCCTCTGAAAAAGCAGCAAGTGCTCTTAACCACTTCACCATCTCTCCAGCCTTAGGAAGTCATTTCTTAAATAGAACTATAAACTCAGAAAACCTCATATTAAAGAAAAATCTGTAAGCTAATGTCTAAAGTGATGCTTCTCTTCACGTCAGATACAAATTTCTCTTTTCTATATACAATTGGGATGTCGAAATGATCAGAGGTCAGTTCTAATATCCTGCCCAGAACAGCAGAATATCTAATGCATGCTGTCACCAGGACACACAGTAGAGATTCTAAGATGAAGAAAATTCTACATACCCTATGCTTCAAACAGCATATGCTGCCTAGTTCTAAGTTCCTGATTGTTTTTCTTGAAACTCACATTCATTTGAGCCCTAATCTCTCCTACCATTTATACACGCGAAGCAGCTGATGAGACCACACTGCGCTATTTGTGGCTGCGCATGTGTTCGTGAAGGTAACATGTGAAAACAGGATCTTTGCTCCAGGTGGTGATTTCCACCAATAGAATTCCAAGATATAAATGGTTGGGCTTTGACATCATGGTAGAAGTTTTCGTTTCTAGGCAACAGAAAGTGGCTGTGATATTGTCTCGCAGTGGCAGCAGTGACTGGGGGAGCCCTGGGGGTCTGACTGATAGTGGCCAAGACTGACATGCAACTCATAAAGGGCATTGTACATAGATACGTAGTTAGACGAACTGGTACCCACACTGGGAGCTTGTTGCCATGCCCACTCGGCACGGTGTCAGACAGCAATGCCAGACTCCTCGCTCTGCCCCATTCTTGCTGCCACACACTGATGCCTGGCTTTGCTGGTTCTCTGCTTTGCCCCTGGGGCCTTTGGGAATTTTCCTGGAGGGAAGCAGTAGCTGTGGGTGCAGGCTAGCCCCTCGTCTTTGTAGGTGGACATAGGGAAACACAAATAGGGCCTACTCCTGTGTTTCTTTCTATAGGTGTGTCTCCACCGGCTTCAGGGATCTCTAAAGGCTTTTCCCTTTGAAATACTTTATGAGAAGGGAAAATTAGGACTGAGTAGTTCATGCAGATGGTGAGAATCTGGAGGGGCAAGATGAAGAGCTGCGTGTATACAGATGTGTCATTTAGCGGCAGGGATTTGTTTTGAGCGACGTGCTGTTAGGTGATTTCATCACGGCGTGGACTTATGGGTGTTTATGCATATCTGCATGGGATAGTCCGCCACGCCTAGCTGTGTGGACCTAGCGAGGAAATGTCATTCCATGGAGCACAGTTGCAGCGGAAACCAAAATGAGACCCAGGGAACAGAGAAACTGTAGCTTTGGAGGGCCTCGGTCAGACATTGCATGGCTGTCACCAGAGATGAGAGCCGTGCATAGAGGAGCCTCTCATCTTTGTGGTCATCCTTGCTAACTCTGACATTCACGGAGGTGTTGCTGTGGTCTGGGCTGTGTGCTAACCTCTCCCATGATGACCTCAGCCTTCTGCAAATCTCCACAGGCACTGAGATCCCAGGGGTAGGATGCATCAAGGACTGAGCACAGCATCTTATTCCTCTGTTGGCTGTGCTCAGTGTCCTGGACCCTAAGGGAGTGCGCATCCCTCAGCCCCAGGTAAAAGCCAGCACTAGCCCAGGCCTCTGAACACTCTCAGGATACACATGCCACTTCCCAGAGCAGGGACTGTCCTACTCTACGTCCCCATTGATGAGAATGGTCAGGGAGTCTGCAGGCAATAAGTGAGCACAATCCAACAGGAAGGAGTTAACCAGAGCTTGGGACATGGCCAGACCTAGGGAAAGCAGCAGAGAACACAGTGGAGGATTCAGAAATTGAAGCAAGGCTATGCATGTGAGCAAACGGATACATTCAGTGATTTGAAAGCTGTATCACACAGGCTTGACTGGGTCAGAAAATCCTTTTAGGATCCGAAGCTTGAATGGTCTTCTGTTATTTTATAAATAAATTTTCATTCCATAGTTATAAGCTGACAGTAGACCATGCTTGTGGTAATGTTATGATTTATGAATGCAACATGGAATATTCAGTATTTTTAATATATTTCCTTGTAAATTGGTGTATATAGTGGGTTGGGGAATGCACATGCCAGAGCCTCCTCTCTTTTTACCACGTGGGCTCTAAGGACAGAACAGACATTGCTGGGCTTAGCAGCAAGCTCTCTTACCGGCTGGGCCGGCTCGTCTGCCCTATCCTATCCTGGAGAATATGTAAACCAGCCTAAGTAGCCGACCCTTGAGCTTCACAGTCACACTCCATGGAAGGCTGCATCTGCCTGTTTAGTGCTGTCTCTCGGCAAATTTCAAAACTGACTTCAGATGATTGTGAATTGCCCAATTCTGAAAGCTGGGTTAGTAATAAGACTAATTTTAAATCTGCCCAACTGTTTGTGATTCTCTAGTGTTCTGAGGGGAGAAAATCCACCCTGTGCCTGGGCATGTCAATGGTCCCCAGGGCGTGTTCTTGGGATTCTCTTGATTCTCTAATACCCCTGCCAAAAATGCTCGCGACATCAGGACAGTCCTTGCTTTCTAGAGTGTTGAGGACTCTGTGAGGCACCTGGCTGAGGAAATGGATTGACAGCCACTGCGGACAACCAGATGAAGTGTTTCCAAAAACCCAAACCAGAACTACCATACAGTCCAGCAATTCCACTTCAGCCACTTTAGCCTGCAAAACCAAAAGAATTAAAAAGATATCGGTACCCAAGTTGCTTATTATTGTTCACAGCAAATAGAAATAAATCGAATGTCAGTCAATGGTGAATGAACAAAAGAAATGTTATGTGTGATATTTATATATCACATATGTACATTAACAAATACAGTCTCAAACACATTTATTATAAATACATATATTCACATATTATCCATATACAATCACACAGCATATACACACGCACATGCACACTTATACACACACGTGCATGCCCAATGGAATGTTATTCAACTTTTATGCATATATTATTTAGAGATAGGTTTGTTTGTTTGTCTGTGTTTTTTGGAGACAGCACCTCTCTATGTAGCCTGTGCTGGACTCGAACTTGGCTATGCAGCCCAGGCTGACCTTAAACTCCAGTCTTTCTGTCTCACCCTTCTGAGTGTGGGGCTATCAGGCACGTGCATTTACACAGAAGAAAGCCTGCTCTGTGCAACACCATGCTGTACCTGAAAGCCTGTGCCAGCGAAACAAGGGGGCCACGGAAGAACAGACAACACACAGTCCCACCAAGGGGGGCATCTCAACCGTCCCATTCACAGCAGAGAAGACAATGGGGGCTACAGGCACTGGAGAAGAGGAAATGAGGAACCATTTTCCATGCATATAAAGTTTCTGTTATTCATGGCATGTATATTCTAATGATCCACTGTACAGCATGGGGCCAACAGTCAGCCATGTGGCACTGTGTGTTCTTTCAAATAGAGTAAGAGGGTTATCGTAGATCTCTTCTTAATCATTATTAACACACACATGCACACACACACAAACATATACCAAACACACACCAAACATACAACATGCTGGGAGATGATGGTATGTGGAACCTATGTTGCAGTGATGGAAACACGGGTTTGTGGATGTGTTTAATTGTATCAATATGTGTGTGTGCAATTTTCATTATATTTATTAAGCCTCAATAAAGCTAATTTTAAAAATGAGACATACTTGGGTGGATTATTTAAACACTCTGGGCTCCACTACGCATCATCTACAATTAAAGACAATGATGGTGCCTATATGTTAGAGTAACTAAATGTCAGATGTAAAAGCACACAGCATGATGCTTTTATAGAAGACCTGCAATTAACACTGCTATTGGGACCTCTTCACACTGCCCTTTGGGACTCTGGCTGGAAGGGCTCTAGATCGCCCTTATTTGGAGAATAAGCAAGAGACTGCAGACCTCCAAAGGGCTCCAGGAAGGACTCGCTCTGTCCTTGGTCTCCAAGACAAAGACTTTCAATTTAGAATGAGGATGCCATTAGCGTATGTGAAGACTTAACAGGAGGGAAACACTAAAAATTCAGTATTGCCTGAGCCCAGAAAGAAATTCTATGAATCAGAAAATAGCAAGTTTCCCAAAGGGCAAGCACTGTGACATAAATCGATGTCCTTTGGGAAGGGGAAGAAGCAGGATAAACTATCTCCTCTGCGTCTGGGGCATTGCTGTGGGGTGTGCTCATCTCTCATCTATAGAGAAGGTGACTCTGATGGAGGAACCAAAAAGAAAATTCCAGCCCTTGGCAAAGAACACTAACACTTTTGTTTTGAAAATATAGTTTCAAATATTGTGAACAAATGTTATTCACAGAAATGGATGGTGCTCAAATCTTAAATAGAAAGGAGGATTGTATCGTCCTCCCATATGGTAGTTTAAAACTACAATCCTCTTTTCTGTTTAGCATATGACCCAACACCTTTATTATGAAAAATTATATTTATCCCAGTGAAATGAAAACCTAACCTCACACGACAACCTGTACGCAAATATTTATAGTACTTCTTTCCACATCGATTCAAACAGCAAAACACTCACCCGTTCGCTGGTGAAGAGATAAAATGTGTTGTACCTGAAGTCAGTCCTCAGGGGGTCAGCCGGGAGACACAGAATGTCCTGACACCCGAGGGCGTCCAGAGCCAAGACAGCAGCCTCAACGGGCTGCCCAATACAGTCCATTTCTATGGCATTCTGGGAAAAGCAAAACAAACAACAAACAAACACAAATGTCAAAGTCGGCAGCAGCCTGTGTGTGTGTCAGAGCCAGGGAGACCTTCTGTACTGTTTGTGGCTACACTATTCAAAACTCTTCCACATGAAAAAGAGCGAAGTCCAATAAAGCCAACTGTTTAGTTTTCATATGTGCTGGAGAGATGGCTCAGCAAGGAAGGTGCTGTATGTGCAAGCAGGAGACCCGTGTTTGCACCCCTACGGGCCACATTTAGTTGAACATGGGAGCTTGGGGAGCTCGTATCTGTAGTGTTGGTGCCCCTGGGCTCCGATGTCTGAGAGACAGGAGAATCCCTAGAAAACGTGGGCCAACTAGGCTGGCACATGCAGCAGGAATCAACCAAGAAACATGGGAGAACACTGGAGGCTGTCCTGTTATCTCTACACATGTGCCGTGGCGTGCTCGCACCTGTGCTCATAGATAGACACACAGAAACAAACATACACACAGGCACCACACACACACACACACGTGCGCACACCAAGAAATTTTTAAATTGTGTGGGGTGTTAACAAGCCTTTTATTGTAATTGGAGGCTGCTCGCTGGTTTCGTGGCCACCCAGACCCAAAATAATTATATTAATTATTTATATTATTAATTACTATATTAATTACAACACTGCTTGGCCTATTAGCTTATGCATATTTCTAGCTAACTTCTTACATCTTAAATCAACCCATCTCTATTCATCTGTGCATCACCACGAAGTTGTGGCCTACCGGCAAGGCTCCAACATCTGTCTCCTCCAGGCGACTACATGGCATCTCACTGACTCTGCATTCCTTCTCCCAGCGTTAAGTTTAGTTTTCCTGCCTAGCTCTATTCTGGCCTGTCATAGGCCCAAGAAGCTTTTTTATTAACCAAAGGCATTCACAGCATACAGAGGGGAATCCCACATCATTTTATCCTGGCACTCAGGAGGCAGAGGCATGTAGATCTTCGTGAATCTGAGGATTGTTTGCTCTATGTAGGGAAGTCCAGGCCAGGTGCAGCTGCACAATGAGGCCCTGTCTCAGAAACAAACAACAAAAATCTTTGGAAGGCAACCATGGCAGTCTGTGCCTGTAATTATAGCACTTTGCAGAAGTGGGCAGGAGGATTGTGTGTTTGAGGATAGCCTGGGCTACATAGTGAGTTCCAGGCTATCCCAAGTCACATAAGGAAACTGTTTCCAGAGTCAGGGGTAGAGAGGTAACTCCGTGGTTTCTCAACATTTGCCTATCATGTGCTCATGAAGTCAAGTCCCAAGCCAAGCTGAAAAGGCAGAAAGTGAACAGAACTTGCGGCCCTGGAGAATGGCCTGAGATATTCCGCTGCCTTCCATCTCCCCGCCCCACCCCCAAAGGCACTGATGTCCCTTTTAGGCATTTTGGATTTTGTGGTCTTAGCTCCACAGAGGGGCCCCTTCCCTGCAGCTCTCTCACCCAAGAGCTATTCCATCCCAGGTGGAGGAGGCTAGGAAGCTCTGGGGACTGAGACTCCCCACGGTGCATGTTCCTTTCCCTCTGCCTTTCCCACCTCCTTGTCCTCGTGCACATAAACTCCAGCTGGCCCCAAGAATCATCTCCATAAAACCTCTGTCCAGTTTGCCTAAAAGAGTCTTCATTTGCCCCATGGGTTGATTGAATAATTGATTCAATACCAATCAGGCTTCTGTGTCTCTTCAGCCCTTCTTCAACAAGCCTTTGGCATCCTCATCGAAAAATTAAAAAGTTAAAGAAACAGAAAATCACAAGAACTGCCGAAGATTTCCTAGCCTCGAGAAGGAAGGGCCGGGGGTGTCAAGAGCTTCCTGGAGCCACGAAGCTTCAGTTCCCGCCATGGTGACATCTAATGTGACGTGCACAGAATGGGTGCCAAGGAATCAGACGGGCGCCATCCCTGGAGCTCCAGCCATGTCAGTGACAGGGACGGAGGCGCTGTTGGTGACAGTGGCTTAAGCTGAGGTGGTTTAAGGTGGTGACATGTACTCTTCCCACACTCACACCCTCTGCTAGTCATCCTCATGGGATGCAAATAACAACCATCCACTGTTGACAGTCACAGTCGCCACCAGCGTGCCACACTTTCAAACACAGTGCCTCTAGCCCTGAGCAGCAAGGGCCCCGTTGACCATACCAGCTTCCACATTGCTGCTGGCCTATGACCTTCAGAGAAGGTGTCACTAGGATCAAGTTCAAAAGTTCTAGAAGCTGGAGAGTTTTAATATAACTTTTTATTACGTGTGTGTGTGCACGTGTGCGTGTGAGTGCACAAGGGAGGTTAAAGAACACAGGGGTTGGTTCTCTCCTTCTGCTGGGTAGGTCTTCCCACGATAGAACTCTGGTAGCCTGGTAGCCAGGTTGGCAGTAGTTAGTAGTAATTTTTACCCACTGAGACGTCTTACTGACCCAGACATTTTTGGGAAAGAATTTTCTAATTTATTTTATTATTTTGTGTATGTGAGGTTTTTTTTTTCTTGTCTGCATGTATGTCTGTGTGCCACGTTTTTTAGATACTCGCTTGTTTTTGAGACAAGATCTAACTATATAGCCCAAACTGGTCTAAAGCATGCAGCTCTCCTGGCTCAGTTGTCCCAGTGCTAAGAGTGTAGGTGTGACCATCCCCACACCTCACCCACGCTGAACCTTCAACATGAGGCCCTGAAGGTGCCTTTGCCTTGTGAGCAATTGTTCACTGTTTCTTTCCTTTTCCAATCATTGACAGCAACTTGTTCCTAGGACCCTGGAATACCAACATACTTCTAGACCCTTCTAAACTGTCTTGGACTGCTCTCCAAAGAGGTTATGCATCACATAAAGAAACCCAGGAGAGTAAGATCCTGTTCTCCTTGCTGCCCACCTCTGGAATAGGTCATTCTTGTTCTTATCACAACCCGGAAGAAAGATATGTGATCCCTGAGTCCTACAGTCCTTATGCAGCCCCAGGGGGAGATGGGAGTCCAAGTGAGCAAAGTGTAATCAGCTCTGGTTTTTACGTGCACTTTGGGGGAGTTTACTGACCCACAGGGAATAGAGGCTTAAGCGACCAGTAATCTAGAGGCACGGAAACAGTAGTGCTATTGATGAAAATATTGCTGGCGATGTTTGGAAGGCTTTCCCCAAGGATCGGAGAGGTTTTCATTAGCCGGCATGGCCAGGCTTTGGGGAATGCCATAGGTAACCAAGGGGGAGCTGCAGCCTGGTGACTACACAGGCCAGGTAAGACATAGGGTCTGTGGAATCTGATCGGGGAAATTGTGGGGTCAGTAGGGGCTGTGGGTAAGATCCAAACACTGGCTTTATGGCATTGGAGGAGACCCAGAGTGGCATGGGAGAAGACACGACGCAGGCAGGGGGCTGGGGAGAACAATGGATACTCGGGTTCAAAGGTTTCTCAGAGTGAAGGTAATAAGGGGGAGAAAATGGAGATGGGGGCCAACCAGGAAGCTACTGAAAGAGCCCTGGCGAGAAGTGTTGCAGTACATATTGCAGAGAAAGTGAGTGTGTGGGAGAGCGGACAATCACAGGACTTTGGTTGCGGTAGGCAAGGAACTTGGGTATGACCTGGGCCTGGAGAGATGGCTTCGTGGGCAAAGCACTTGTCCTGCAAGGGTCGGAAGCAAAGTTTGGATCCCAGAAGCCAAGTGAAGGCTGGGCAGGCCTGGTAGTCAACTGGAATCCCGATTCTATGGCAGCTGAGACAGGGATCCCTGTGGCAAGCTGGCTAGCTAGAGGAGCCTAATCGGTGGGCTCAGGTTCAGCTTCAGGGAGCCCCTGGCTCAATAAATAAAGTGGAGTGGGATTGAGGGAAAACACACGAGACCGACTTCAGGCTTCTACGCACACACACATATACACGTGCTCACACGCACCTGACACGCATGTATGATCCCTTGCATGGAAAGATGCACACATAAGGGAAAAATTTACACTACTAAATTTTCTGGCTTAGATGGCAAATTATTCATCAATAAAAATAAATAACAAATTGAAGCCCTGGGCTCCATCACTATCACATAATCGCACAGAGACACTCACACGTACACAGTTTGTCAGGCATTTTACCACAGGAACAAGGAAAGCAACAAAGTGACTAAGCTCAGATCTTCTTCTGACAATTGGATTCAAATTTAAGACGGTGCTCTGAAATAGAGGTTATGCATAAGATGGGGAAGAAGGACCCCAGGCTCTTCCTTTACCCCAACTCTGCCTGGAACAAGAGTAACCCAGTTAATCCCGCAGAGGAATAAGGGAGCCAGCCAAGGTCAGACCTGGGACTGAGAGAACAGCCTGGCAGCTTCCTGGTGAACCCCACCTCATCCAGTGTTCAACCCTGGCTACTGACTCTAGCGTTCTCACATCAACTTCAAAGGCTTCTTGAGAAAATTAAGCAAAATAACAAAGGAGAAGGTGCTTGTCATTCCATTTTACCCTTTTTGAGTGGTTTTCTTCCAGGAGTTGGGGAACAGTGCTGGGCTGGGCTGATGGATACATCACAGTAAAAGTATCACTCAGCAGTCTAGAGATGTGCAGTAGCTACACAAGCTCCACCGCAATTGGTCAAGCTAGCAATTTGTGTCCTCCAGTCATTTTTAACACAGTGTTGTGAAGTAATTACAGACTTATGGGAAGTTTAAAAATGAGTGCAGAGAGGGTCCTGTACTCCTTCCAGCACCCAGGATTCTGGAAGGGCAGCTGTGGGCTGTAACTAAAAGTAGTGAATATGGTAACTAGACCATAGACTTCATTAGTATTGTATCACTTACAAGAAAAAAAATGAACTTTTCCTATTTTAATTTCTCACACTTACTTTCTCCTTTCTCTTAGACACCTATCCAGGGACTACAGGTCTTAAAGAGGTGCTAAATTGCATTGCTATTTAGATACTGGTCTCACATACACAGGGAGTTTGGGGATGGGTGACGCTAACCTCTTCTCAAACTTGACTTTAAGAATAGCTTTAACATCACAATGCCTATTAGAGCTTAGAGAGTTTACTGAGATGAACTAATGCTAATTCTAGTTATTAAGTTGGTTATCATCATTTTGATTGACTGAGCTTGCAAGACAGATTTTCTGCATGAGAGACACATAGCAGTATGCCCTCAGTCCCATAGACGCTGTGGAATTTTGCAGCTTCTTTGGGGGATGAAGTCTAAGCCCCACCTTCTGAATTTGACTTGTGATTTAGGTTGTTCAATGAAACAGAGGTGTCAGTAAACTCTGAGCCAAGACCTTAAGGGAACGAAGAATTTTCATGCTTTATATATACACACATATATACATACATAATACACACACACACAAACACACACGGATATGGGTGACTAAATCCAGGGTCTTGTACATATTTCACATGTACTTTACCACTGAGCCATAGGCCAGCTCTTCCTCAGTTCTCTAGAACACTGGTGATCTTTGTACGACAAAGTTAGCCCACGCTCTGGAGGACAAGAGGCCATGAGGAATATAGTTACTATAATCCAACTGAGATTGTCTTGAATGATCTAACTGGCAGCAGGTGTATGAGCCAACAACACTGCGTCAGGTATGCCTGCTCTAACAAGGAGCATTCAGCTCACACATGAATATACTCAGTAAATAAGCGCTGGTTGTCATAAGTCACTTGTTTTCTAGTTGCTTATTATATTGTATTATTGTGATAGCAAGTTACCAAAAAAGGAGATGCATGTAGGCAGGGCACTAAGGGCCCAGAAGACAAGACTTCCTAGCTGAGAGCTAGAACTCACTAGGGTTCAAGTGGCTACTGGGTCATGTGTTCTTGGGGTCAAGTGACTGTTAAGAACATAAAAGACAAGCAAATCAGCTGTGGGCTAACTAAGTCCTGCAGAATGGAAAGAGAGCTGGAGTGGGGATAGCCCGGAGGGCTCTAGGGGTGTCTAGATGGTTTCCAGGAAGGCAAGATTGTAACTTGTCTAGTCGTCTCCCTGAGAGCCTGAAAAAGAAGTGCACAAGAAATGGCTGCTGGTGAACAATCAGAAGCTGCAGGAGCCCTTGGGGCTGATGAAGTCCCCCTAGTGCAGAGGGGCTTGCAGTTTGGAACCAGAAAGAAGCCTTCTGTGGTTTTGAGGTTTCAGTCATTCAGTCACCAGTTCCGAGTAGACGCTTACTGTGTCTACTGTGCCCCCCCCCCTGTATTCCCTCATATCGGGTGTGGTGAGCTCCCACTAGCTCCTGTCCCTAAAGCTCACAGGTCATGGTGAGAAGTTGGGGGCAGGGTGGTTAGGGGGTAAGGTAGAAGAGAGGGCCCCTCAGAGAGTAAGGGAAAGACACAACCCTCATCACTTTCTTCCCAGTGCCTTCTGGTCCAAGGACAGTTGTTAAGTTCCTGTTGACTAGAACATGCAAAATGCCTTATACCCCTCATGTCGTTATGTGAAAACAAACATCATCGAGAGGTCAGCAGCACAAAATGAGTCACAGAGAAGGTTGCCATGTCCCTTGCTCAGGACACATGGTAGGAACAGCAAGCTCTTCATATGGCCGCTGACACAGAAAACAAACTCAGGATCAAGTACCCTGGAAAGATAAAGATGCTTAAAGCAAGTAGCGGAGGAGAAGGAATGGATGGGTAATGTTTTCTCGTGGGACTGACATTTCACCTGATACTTGCAAGATGAATAACTTGGACAGGAGAGGGGAGATTCCAGGACGGGCATAGTGTAAGGAAAAGCCCAGGGTAGGGAGACCATTTGGAAAATAGCAGCTACAAATAAACGTACAAAGAACATTAGAAACTATAAGACTGGATAGTTGAGCGAAGGGTGCTGAGCTGAATCGATGATTTGGGTCATCAATCAAAAGATAACAGGAAGCCATAGAAAGTAAACTGTCAATGTATTTGAGTCATATGAATGTGCCTCCTTTTTATTTTGCATGTGTTTTTATGTGTATGTACATGTTTGGGGGTTATGTGTGTAAATATGTGTGTAATTATGTGTGTAAATATGTAAATATGTGTGCATGGTAACAGGCAGAGGTCCACCTCAGTTGTCATCCTCAAGGGCTGTCTACCTTATGGTTTTGAGACAAGGTTTGTCACTTGGCCTGGAACTCACTTACTTGGCTGGTTCTGTTGGCAAGTGAGTCCCAGAAGCCTGTCTCCACCTCCCCAGCCCTGAAATTACAAGTATATACCACCATGTCTGGATGATATTTTAATGTGGGATTTGGGTCAGAATTCAGGTCTCAAAAGCACTTTACCAATAGAACTATCTCCCCAACCCTGAAATTTCCATTTTTTTTATTCGGCATGAAACATCATGCTCAACCTATTTTCGTCAGTGGTATCACCAGCCTGTCCCCACTAAGGTCAACTCTTTGCTATGAATCTTTCCCTTCCCACATGATTTCCTCATTTCCTTGCCAGCAATCCCAGATTCAGCACCAAGAGAGCAAAGAATGAGAGCTGTGGGGTCTGAGGTGACATGGGTCACCCTCCCACACGCGTCAGCGAAGGGCTAGTATCCCAAGACGCTTGCCTTTAATCACACCCTGCAGGTCTCTGTGGGTTCTGAGACTGCTACCTCAGACAGCTGCTCTCTGACCTCCTGACTGTTGAGGCGATATTGGAATCTGTGAGTTCCCAGCAGAGGTGAGAGCATCCTAAGGTTTCAAGAGGATGTTCGCAGGTAATAAATGCAGTCCTCTGAAGTGCAGCCAGTTAGGTGGCCTCATGTTCTCAATTTTCAGCTGCTTCTCTCTGTGTGACCAGAATCTAGGTCACACCTCAACTGGATGTCACCGCACTGAGATTTCTCATTTTTCATTTCATCAGCTCATACTGAACTGGTCTAGGGATGCAAGGAAGATCACACAAGGCAATTCATGTGAGGTAAGGATCGCATTCCACAGCATCCTTCATCAATGCAGCATCCTTCATCAAGAGTCATCCAGAAGCATCAGAGAGGACCCCTGACAAACTCCATGAGAGAACCGGAGAACTCTGACTTTTCCCTATGTTAGTGAGGCCCCAAGAAATCAGAGGTGATTTTCTCCCTGGTCAAGGTTTGAAAAGCTGTTTTAAACCGACTGGGATGGATTGTTTATTGGCTAGGGTTACTTACAGGAGCAAAACCAATAGAATGTGTGTATATTAAAAGGAGACATTAGATTGCTTTACATGATACAGTGATGAGGGAACAGAGGTCCCTGCATTGACAGAGAATCACTAAGAGCCCCAGGAATGGTAATTACACAGGGAGGCCTCCTCCATGGAGGCGATAAAATCAAATACCCACCTTCCATCCAGAAATCTGAGAACGGAGGTTGCTAAAAGACCTTTTTGCTACCTGAAGGGACAGACCTCATCCCTTTGGTGAGGAGTTGAGGTAGTCTGGATTCAGTGGGGGTAGAATATTCACTCAGTACCCACTCTGTGCAGTTAATTTCTTCTTAGGGGAGAAAAAAAATTTCCCACACTACATTATTAATATTAGCCTAAGGAAAGCATAGCCAGGGAGACAGAACGCCGATGTCTGAGAGAAACAGATCCCATTGTAAAAACAAGCAAACAGCCATTATGCAGAAGTTCTTCAAGGTTCAGGGTGACTCTGAGAACGGCCTCTCAGTAATAGAGGGAAATGAAGTTATCAGGAGAGCTTCAGTGTGTCACCAGCAGAGATTCCATGGCTGCTCAAATTCAATACATTCAATACAAGGAAAATTGAAATTCTTGACTGAGAGAAAAGGCCAAAGGACAAGCAGGCTTGAAACCAGCACCAGGGAAGAGGGGTTGTGGAGGTGGGTGCCCCAGCATTTATTAAGATGCCCTCTGTTATAAAGAACGTGTTCAGAGAGATAGAACTGCTCTTTCTCACTGGGGACCTGTGTGGAGTTTATGCCTTCAGACAAGCAATCAAGCCTACTGAAAATCAGAGGGAGACAGAGGTCAGGAAGCTAGCTTTACAACCCCCCAATGTGGACCTTGTGAAGGGCCCAGATCTGGCTTTTTCTCCCAGCTCTGGCTGGATTATGGGCAGTTCATGTTCAGAAGTACAGTACTGATGGTGAAGAACCCTACACAGAGCATAGTTAGCCTTTTGGTTAAGGGTCTAGGGAGCAGGTTAAAAGCGATTAAATTTCTGGACAAGCCATGCATTTTGACAATCTGTAGAGTCAGTTCTACAAGGGAAAATGTGTTATTCTCTGAATCTGCACACCAGCTGAAGGTTCTGCTCCAGGAGTTCCTACCTTCATTAGAGAAGAAGGAAGGGGCTAGGATTTTACCAAGAATGAAGGGGAAAATAAACATTCTTTCTTTGGAAAGTGAGTAGACAGGCCCACAGCCGGATCTTAAGGAGGGCATTTTCTCACTCGTGGTTCCCTCCTCTCTGATGACTCTACCATGTGTTAGGGGACAGGAGCCGCTGCTCTTCCCACAGCCGCACAGAAACAAAACACCTGAATGAACATTGTGCTCCAGAGCTGTCCGTAAAATAGAAGGGGAGAAGTCAACAAAGGAGGAGGAGGAGGCTCACTGGGGCTTGATCATGGTCCACCTGGCCAAAGAAAACAACCAGTGCTTCGCTTCCCTCAAAGGAGCCTGATGGGTTTTTGCTCAGTGGTGGCCTCACGAAGAAATAATTACTTCAGTGAGGAGCTCCATGAGGCGGAGTCACCAGGGGACCTCCCACTTCTGAGTCTGTGTCTTTCTCTTGGCAGGAAACTTGTCCGGGGATGTCTGACTAGAAACTTACTGATCGTCAAAGGACAAATTGACAGAAAGGTAGAATGAAACATTTGTAATTGTCTCAGTAAAAGAAAAGGATTCACTGGGGCTAGAGAAATGGCTGAATGGTTAAGGCACTTTCGGCACAGTCGTGAGACCAGAGCTGTGGCCCCAGCACTCACTCAACATGCAGGGCATCAAATGAGTGATTTTCACCCCAACTCTAAGGTGAGTGGAGGCAATAGGCTTGCTGGCTTATAGCCTAGCTGAGTAAACATGAGGCCCCGGGCTCATGGAGGGACCTTGCTGAACGAGAAAAAGGAAAGAAAAGGACATGGCTGCTCCTAGGTATGGTGAAGGAGGAAGTTTATGGTAGATAAGAGAGAGAGGCTAGAAGAGTGGACATGACCCTGAGCAGCGTGAGGAGAATGGGGAGGCGGGAAGGGAGAGGTGCTGCTCACTAGCAGCAGCATCATCCAAGAGGCTCACCACGAGAGTAGACGAGAGGGACCAGGTAATAAAATGTCTGGATTGCATAGGGAAGAGCCTCTGGGGAAGGGCAGCCCAGCCCCTGAGCTGGAGAGTTCAGGGCAGGGGGCATGGTAACCAGGCATGCCCTGTAACAGGTAGGGATTCTATGAGGGTGCCCAGGTTGGAAGTTCCTCAACCACCAGGGGTTGGGTAAGCCAAGGTCTCTGCAGCAGAACATCTGGTGGTTACTTAGGTAGGGCACTGAGGCATGGGCTTCTGATACCTAACCCTCTTAATCAGCCAGCAAACAAAACAAAGTCAAAACCTTGGCCACTCTGCTGTATACACATCAGAATGATCACAACCAAAAGACAGAAAGCCACCACCAAGGAACTGCATAGGAAGAAAACACCTCCTGAGAAAACTACTGGGTTTCATCTTCCCGCCTAGCAACTGTACGCCTGGCTCTGGTTTAAGCACAGTCCATAAACACACATATGATGTTTCTCTTCACCAAAATTATGTGTGAGGGACTGGAGAGATGGCTCAGTGGGTAGAGCATAATCATGAGGGTCTGAGTTTAGTCATAAAGTTGATGCACAAGTGATCCCGAGACACAGACAGAGTGAGGGAGAGAGGGAGGGAGGAGGAGGGAAGAGGGACGAAGAGGAGGCATGCATGCGGTCTTACAGCAGACTACATGAGCTCACACTGGTGACACTCACGTCACCCTGCATGAGTGCATTGGGTGTGTTTCCACAAAGGGATATTATCAGACACAGCAGAAAGAACGAACAGGCTGTGCTACACACAGCAGCATGGCAGTGAGCAAAGAAGAGGATGTCTGTAATTCCGTGTGGCCACGTTCTAGAAGAGCCAACAGGATTCTACAGTAGAGCATAGACCAAATCGTAATCATCTTCAAAGGTGAAGGAACAGAGGACAGAAAAAGTTCCTGGGTGAGGAAAGGGTTTGCGGGCAGGTGCTGCTGTGGTCCTTTCTTTTGGTTTCTTGCCTGAGTGCGCTCAGCGCCTAACAATGTGCAGAGCTGCACATGTACTGAGCCACACCCTCGCGGACACACCCACCCACTGAGCTACATACTTCGTGTGTGTGCACCTTCGGTATAGACATTATTTCCATACCAAGTGCGAAACTTAGTTTGAGGCATGCTGGCATAATCCTGCTTCTTCTCCTATGTAAGAAGGGCAAAGACAGAGTCAGTCATCAATGGCAGGCACAGCATTAGGGGCACTTAGGACACACTTAGCTGGAGGGCAGCTGAGAAAAGTGGAGTTCCTTCCATACTGAAGAGTGTGGCTTGAACTGTCTTGGCAGGAGCGAGGATATTCTAAAGGTACCCTGGACTCTTCTTCCCGGCCATCAGATATTTATTAAAACAATTGTTCCCCAGGATTGGAATTTCCCCAGGAATCTCTCCCAAGGAGCAGGAAAAGGGTGGAGGCTGCAGCCAGCTGGAAGAGGAACTTGTGTCTTGGGAAAAAGATTTCACACGGAGCTTCTGACAACTTGTCCAACAGCCTTGAAGGAGAGACTGGAGCAGAGACGGCAATGATGGGAGGAGAGCCCCTCAACTAGCATTGCTTAGTGAGCCCTGTCAGCTTAAAGCTAGACCCAGTGTAAGACCCCAGAGACAGATGGGAGGGGCCTCACTGGACCCATTTGTTCCTCCTCCCAATATGGCCACATTGACTAAATTGCCTCTGCTTTTCACTATTGCTGTTCTTGTTCGTTGGTCTGTCGATGGTTAATGGCTGATGCTGGCTAGCTCTTTAGGGCCGCCAGGGCCCAGCCTTTGCCTTCATGCTGTTAATTCATTTGAAAGTGGACAACAGACATTTGTGAATGAAGACATCTTTTTGGCTCCAAGGCATCTGCAATAGTTGATAGCTGCCTTTTCAGTCACTATCACCTGATCTGTTATTCTACCTGTTTTCCTCAGACATCGCCTTGCAAGGCAAAATGGGAGAATGGCTATGGTGGGTTGACAGCTGTTCCATCTTGGAGGAACAAGGTTGAGGCTGGACATGCAGCCTAGTGGGCTTCTAGAGAAAGTCTAAGATGTGCAGAGGATTCTAGACCCCGTCAAGGAGGAAATGGAGTGTTATCTAAAGATGGGAACTGGATATGTGAAGATGGAAGCCACAAATCTAATGAATTACTCAGAACTGAAGGTTCTCTACAAAAGTAGAGAAATCATCTGTTGGGACCATTTGGATCATCCACAGGTTCCCCTGCTGTGGTGTTCTTTGAAAGCCACCTCACACATGTTAGGATTTCTAGATTTCTAAAAATGTCTGCAAACACCCCAGTTTATGACTTCAAACCATAATACAAAGGTTCTAAAACTGGCGGAGAAATTATGTTTCAAAAATGCTGTATTATTTGAAAGGGGGAAAAGAGCTTTTTATAAACCAACCTACAAAATCAGGCTTTGAAATAAACTTTTGGAGACTTGATAAGACCAGGAAAGGAGGCCAAAGTCCCTACAGCTGAGGTCAACAAGCCACAGAGGTGACCTTTGTGCATTTACACCTGCATGAGATGCCTCAGGCAGGAATTTTGGACACTGTCTGCAGTGCTTACGAATGTGTTGTTCACAGAAACCACACTCCCCATTCTGAACCTCTGGAACTATGCTTAGCTAAAGGCACACACATACACAAACATACACACACACACACACACACACACACACACACACACACACAGTTCTTCCCATACTTAATTTTGGTTTGAATTCCGATTTCAAGTTTATTTTCTGCAAGGGTGTCTTAAAAGTAACATAAAATTTATCTGAGGAAATCCAAAGTGGTTCAGGAGCTGTGACTCCTGGCACCAAGGAATCCACAACAATCCCGGTTTCAGATATAAAATGACCACATTTCCCTGTAGTGACGTTCTTTCCAATGGTTTCTTCACTAAAAAGTGAGCTCTTGTGCTCGCTTCGGCAGCACATATACTAAAATTGGAACGATACAGAGAAGATTAGCATGGCCCCTGCGCAAGGATGACACGCAAATTCGTGAAGCGTTCCATATTTTTACGACACCCATAATAACACAGTCAGCTAACAACCCTACACCACCTCAACTCAAAAAAGGGAGACACACAAACCCTACCACAAAAAAGAAATTGACGGTTATGAACAACCACTGGTCATTAATAACACTTAATATCAACGGACTCAACTCACCTATAAAAAGACACAGGTTAAGAGAATGGATACAAAAACAGGATCCA